>KZ062294.1:153707-169337 GCA_002091835.1 Anopheles maculatus
CTGAACCGCATCATTTTCGATGCGGTAAACATTTCCCCAAAAAATCGTATTAAACACAATTTATTTTGTGAAAAATCGTGCGACACGTTCGCATTAGCTTATCCTCTGTGTGTTCCAACCGTGAGTTGTAGCCAAAATGGTAAGTATGCACCACCAATATCGATACAAACAGTGAACGGATTGCGCCGTAGCACCGCGCCAGGTTATGGCGTCGGCGGCATAGGCACATACTGCCACAAACCTGACCGCAGAACTAACCACATATTATTTCCCGACTTCGACATTTCAGACGATCGGTAAAAACAATAAAATGATCCAGCTCCTGAACTACAGGGTGCGGATCGTACTGCAAGACTCGCGTACCTTCATCGGCACGTTCAAAGCCTTCGACAAACACATGAACCTGATCCTGGGGGACTGCGAGGAGTTCCGTAAGATTAAGCCGAAAAACACCAAGCTGCCAGAGCGCGAAGAAAAGCGTGTGCTCGGGTTCGTGCTGTTGCGCGGCGGTAACATCGTGTCGCTCACAGTCGAAGGACCACCGCCACCGGAGGAAGGACTCCCACGGGTACCGATTCCCGGTGGTGCCGGTGGCCCAGGTATGGGGCGTGTCGGTGGTCGTGGAATGCCGGCAAATATCGCCGGCGTTCCGGCAGGCTTGCAGGGACCGGTACGTGGTGTTGGCGGACCATCGCAACAGCATATGGCACCGGTGGGTAGAGGACAGCAGGTGTCCGCTCCACCCCAGATGCGTCCCATGATTCCGGGAGGACCTCCGCCGGCCATGATACCGGGCGTTAATCCTATGGCAGGAATGGGACGTGGCGCACCACCACCGATGCGAGGGCCACCACCAGGAATGATGCGCGGTGGTCCACCGACCAGGCCGTACTAGGTTAGGATGTACTACACTGTCCACTGCCGGCAAATAGAATTAGATTTTAACTTCTTTTTCTTTTCTCTCACCATACACATTTCACCCGGAATTGCAAGGGTGTTGGAAAAAAATAATATAAAAATTGCGGATCTTTTCTCCCCTGCATGCGCATGTATATGTAACGTTTGAAATAGCGAATAAAAGGTAAAGGAATTCGGATGAATTTTCAAACAACGAGTATTGTAGCTTTTTGTCATTTAATGTAAGTAATGTGTATTATTGATTAATAAAAAAAAATCAGGCACTAATTTAGCAGGAAACTAGCAAAGCAAGCTAAACACGACAGGAAAAGGTTTGTCGAAACTCGGGCATCTTGCTCATGGCGTGGATAAATTCAAACTCTCCAATGTTGCCATTGTTCTGCAGATCGATCTCCTTAAGCAGCTACAGTAACAAAAAGTAGAAAATATTTCATCAAAATGATTGATTTGATGTAACTTTTACCAGAATTAACTTACCAGCTCAGCTATGGCCATCTTTTCGTCCTGCTCCAACCGATCGTGCTTCGTGATCCGATCACAAAGCTCCAGAAGGTCTTCCTTTGTGATGAGATTATCGTTGTCAAAATCTGCGGGAAATAAGAACTGATCGTCAGTACGGATTCTCCTTGTACAAAATGGAACCACACCTACCATACATCTGAAAGGCCCAGGTTGCTTTCACCGCAAGGGGACACTTCTCCGAAAGCACGCTAAACAGGTCGAGTAGATCCTCGAACGAAAAGCGATCATCATTCTCGGACGAAAACACGTGCAGCAAACGGTCACGGAATGGATTGTACTATACACCGGGTGGGAAAAACACATATGACAGGCTGTGGTACCAATAAACGTGCCACACGCTTCGCTTACCTTTAGCTGAGGAAACAAGTTAACCACATCCTGTTCGGGGAAACGTTTAGTGAGCGAAAATTGGCGCCCACCATCAAGAAGGAGAAACTTTTGCAGGATGAAAATGATTTCCGATTTGCTAAGGTACGTTAGCTCGGCATACTCTGCCAGCTGCTCGTTCGTGATGATGCTCGTGTTGGAACCCATCGTTATTAACTAACTTCCAAAAAAACACACACACACGCGGGTGATAAAATCAATTAGAGCCAATAAAGCGTTTTTCTCTGGAAACCGCCTTTGAGGGGTTTAGAATCAATGCTCGTTCAATGATCAATGATCAGCCAAAAACAGTGCATCAGTTTATTTGGATTTTTTTTTATTTAACGCTTTTGTATTTAGTCTTGTTAAAAACAACGATTCCCAGCTCAGTACGGTTTCGCACGATGACTAACGTGCAGCTTTTGCTTCAGACTGTTGCTCGCGCTATTGATACCCGCCGCGGTGGTTGCACTGTCCGATCCGCCATCCATTCGGCACTTCCAGAGCGTAATCAAACCGCTTTCGCCCGTTGCAATCAGATACTGGTCCTGGAGTTTGTTTGATGGAAATAATAATAAAAGAACGACATACATGCGATGTGTAAAGATAAGGAACCGAACAGTGATAACAAACGATGGATGGATAGGAAAAATGGGGAAGCAGAAACTACTTCTGCCGACGTCTACCCAGGCATGCAGGTGGGCAGTAAAAAACCACTTAAGCAAAGGATGTTGGATGACGAAAAGTAATGGTTGTGTAAGTAAATAAAACGTATGTTTCGATAGGGTGAAAGATGGGGGTACCTTTTCGTTGTAGACACTGGCGCGAACAATCTGTTTGCTGTTGGCGAACGATCGATCGGGAAGCAAGCACTTGTTGTCGTACCTTAGCGTTCGTAGGCAATCCTTGCTGTAAGGTACACAAAAAGCACTTTTTTCTTCATTTAATTCAATTTACAAGCCTCATCGTGCTTACCCTTTGTTAAAGTTGGAGCCTGCCAGTACAAAAAAGCTTCCATTGCCATAATTGTGCGTCCCAACTACATTGCAATCGATCGCCGACGTACGACGCATTGCTTTTGTGATCTCCTCTCGGTTAAACAACGCCACACTATCCTGACTTTCCACATCGTACAGATGGAGATCGTTTGTGGTTGTTACGCAAGAAATCAGATCCCGCCCAGTTGGGTCTGTGTGCCAGTTAATGGAATCAACCGCCGTTTCCACGTTGTAGCAGTATTGCATCGCGTCATCCTCGGTTAGTTTTGAAATGTCGAACACATTGATCAGCCCATCCACGCTGGCACTGGCGAACAGGTCCGGATTGGTAGGGGTAAACCGAACGTGGGTTATGTCGTCACTGTGACACTCCAGCCCCCGAGATACGATCGCTGGCGTACGTCGAAAAACAGTAGAAAACTATCGCCATTCTTCTGTACCTCGCTCGAAGCACAAAGAACTCTATCGTTCTGATTGATATCGCAGGAGGAGATGGTCTTTTTCAACCCCTCAGAAGTATCTGAAAGAAATTAGGAATTTTATAGTTGTATACCATTAAAGACCGACTTCCCTCAGCGTTTTCAATACCCTCGAAACGATGCACCTCGGAACCGCTTCGAACATCGTACAGATGCACGTCACCGTCCTCGGTACAGCACACCAAGCTGTTTGGTTCTCCATTAAAGAATTTTACGCCACGAATTCCACTTTGATAGCGCCCTAGGGCACCATTCTCAAGCGCAAGTTCACCACTCTCACGTACCCGATACAGTTGCAACTCTCTGCGTGAAAAACCAACGGCCAGTGTGTCGTATTGGCACGATTGGGAAAGGTGTAGCCCACAGGTACGCTTTAAGGAAGCTGCAATTTCAGACGCGGTTGATATTTCTTGCTGAAACAATTTTGTCAACTCTTTGCCGGTACATGAATCTGCATCCGGGACGGGGCATTCTTCGTCCGAGCTTTGTGGATCTAGAATACAGAGGTGTGTTTCGTGTTAAACGTGATGCTTAAGATTTCGTTTTTGCTACCAACCTTCAAACATATTGGCGGACATGTAAGAAAAGCAATAAAATAATGGTGTAGCCGGTAGTTGTTTTTGTTCCGGAATCGTTTCTTGTTCAAACGTAAACACGCGCTGCGCTGCACGTGCCGGCATGTGTTTTGACAGTTCATGGAAACCAAAACGGTTCTCTTTCGTGACGTCATACCGCGCGGATTTTGGCTTCAGCTACACAGCTTACAAAACCAGCGTTTTTACAACATAATTGGAGAAAGTTCTCGTAGATAAAATGTTGCTTTTTGTTAATATGGTTTGTTTGGATGCGATTGGGTTTTTTATGTATCCTAGAAAGCGATTTTGAAATGTTTTGTGAAGCTGTCATTTTTGTAAAATGGGTTGTCAAATTCAGTCGCTTGGCGCGCATTTCGCTGACATTGCCGATTGTTTACTTCGACCGGCGTAAGTTATTTTTTTGCACACAAGAGAGCAATTTGGTTGCACATCCTGCACTGTTTTACATTAAAAAATCGGCTTTAAATTGGACCATGAGTGAAACGAAAGTGGTACTGAACAGTGCCAACGATTTGCTGCTGCTCGGCGATGCGATCCGCAATGTGCCGCTCAAGGACATAGCACAGACATCGCTCAAAGGACTGCGGTGCCAGGAAAGCGATATCGATTTGTACGAGTTTCTGCTTACCAACACCATACGCCAGTTCGAACCGAGAGAGTTTGAGGCGGAAGTTTCGTGTGCTATACTACCAGAGTTGGTCCGCTTTTTGGAAAAGGTACTTTCGCTGTTGAAAATGCGTTGAAATGTTGCAATTGAATCCTAATTTACTGATGTTGTTTTGCAGATACAATCGGAAATACAATCGAATGCACTATCATGTTTCTTCGTGGAAAATCTCACCCTTTTACTAAAGCTGGCCGATGTGCTACTGAAACTTATCGAGTACCTTACCGAAAAGGAAGAACAATGTCAGCTGCTTCGATCGCTCGCAATATTTCCAGAATACCTTGTACGCTGTTACACGATCGTTCGAAAGCACTATTCCACAATGGCACACGAATCCGAGGCACTCGAAACGATGAAAGCCCTATATGCGGTATGCAAAAAGCTGTTGCTAGCGTTTCTGGAGCTGCTATACCCTCGAGGAGCGTCCGGGCGCAATAGTAACTACTTTCGGGCAATCGATTACGATACGGAGTACGATTGTTTGGAGAAAGGTTGGTTGGTACACGTGGTGCTTGGATAAGAAACAAGACATAATAACTACGCTTTTCCTTCTTCAGTTTGTATCCTGTTGACAAATGTAGGCAATGAAATCAGCCCAATCGATTCACTGCTCGCGAGCGACGTGTGGAAAGCAATCGTGAAACTTTGCACCGAACACGTGGAAGAGTCCTTTATCCACAATAGAACTGCTTGGCTTGATGAGATTGTCACGATCCTGAATAATGGCATCAGCGCCTCGTTGGTGGATTTACGTACTAAAAATGAACCAACGAAACAGAGTACGATCGCATTAAAGTTGAACGCATTCTGTCTGAGAGTAATGCTGAAGATCCTGACACTTTCCAAGCAACACGTTGCGGAGAACACATTTTCCTCTATCATACGGAGCTTGCTCGATGTAAAAACTTGCCTACGGGCGAGTGAGGTTCATAAGGAACTGGCTGCTGGGATAGAGCAATACCTACACATCGGTTATATGGCCATCGTCGAGCATTCTTTCCGATCAGAATCGTTTGCAAAGGTATTCAAATTTTGTACTAACCTCATCGTTGGTTCCTTGTTCACAAAGTTTTAATCTATCAACAGGCTTTATCCCAGTATGACTGCAAAGCAGAGGATGAGATTCATTCCTTCTACACCCTGATGATGCACATCGTCACACAGCTCCTTACAAACACAAGTGACAATGTCCTCCTATCCCTGTACTGCAACCGGCACCATCTTCTACAGCATGTATGTAGCTTACTGAAACGATCCGATAACTTACTCTACGCAAACGCCACGCTCTACAAACAATTGGTTGTGCAGTGCTCCGCACTCATCCTGATGGGTGTACGGGTGAAGAATCGTGCTGCACAGAAAAAGATCGAAGAAACGCTAGTTCGAATGATCCTCCAAGAGCACTACTATACCGCTTTATTCGCGATCGATCTTTGGTCGATATACGTTCGCTACCATTCCACCCAGCTAATGTACGCGTACTTCCTGTTCTGGAAGAAAATCAACGATCACTATTCGACCTTCACGACCCGCCCAAAACAGGTGTACGTAAGGCAGCTGGTACGGAATTTATTCGTCTTTCTTCCCGTTACGCATAAAGAAAAGATAATGGCCACCTACCCGGCTACCGACAGTGCAAACGATCGACTATGGGCCGCTTTATGTCCATTGCCGAAAGATGTTGATGAATCGAAGAGAAAACAGTTCACGGCAGGCTTAGAAAATCGTTTGAAGCAGAAAATGCAGGCATGGCAGCAAGCTCCCGGTAACGTTAGAACGTTTTACGAAGTAATGACATTACTTACGATCACTGGCGTAGCAACGAAGCAGATCGCAATGCCTCAGCTAAAATGGAGTACGGCCATGAAAACGTCTTCCGCTTACAGTATATTCGATGGGTTCGAACGAAATTCGCGCGGACTGTGCTTAAGTACACTGCTAAGCTCTAAGAATTTGTCAGCACTAAATGAAGCGTCGCCATTTGTAAAGTTCCAAGTGTTAAAGCTAATAATGGTAACGAACAGTGGCAGCACCATTCCTTTGGTAAACGGACAGAGCATGCTTGAAACGCTACTAAAAGACAGTGTACCGCTCGTGAAGGCATACGCTTTACTCGTGCTGCGCAAACTATACGACAAACAGCGACCTGTGGCACAAGAGCTTCTAAGCAAACAACCTCAACTTCAATCGCAGCTGATACGTTGGCAGAACAAAAACGTCACAAAACTGCCACCGCTCAAAGGAACATTGTCTGCTGCCGTCGTGCATCGATGTCACGGACAGCAGGTGGAATCATCGGAATCGCTAGGCAGCCTAATGCACACCATTAACAGCAAAGTAAACGAACTGTTTCCCGATAATGAAGGTGATGAGCTGATTCAAGACATTGATGTGGATATGTTTGCTGATGTCGGATCGCTAACAAAAAAGCGCAAATTTGATGCAACGAGGAACGACGATCGCAGTGCTGATGGTGGTACAGCACAGATTACCCAGTGTCTGAAGGAGTTGCAGAGTCAAACGGTTCGACTGGAACGGCTGACGCTTACCCAAGGCAATCGGCTGCAACCATCGCCGAAAGGACAGCTGCAAAGCATAATCGCTTCACTGACGAAAGTGCTGGACAGTTGATATAATGGTAGGTGGAATAGTAAATATATGCATTTTATTATATGACCAATCAAATTTAGTATTAGTATACTAGCGCTTCAATTCATAGTTAGCGCTGTTATGCAATTAATATTGGATAAGTATTTCGTACACATTTTACGACAAATTATTGAAAAGGTTACTTTTTGCAAAACTAATCTTTTACACTGCCTATCCTATAAGAATAAAAATTCTCTTATTTTAATTAGACCCATTATAAAGATAAAACGAAAGAAAGCGCATAATCGATGCCGATTCACTCCCGTTAGTATTCGTTCACACCAACACCCTTTTCGACGGCCATAAACTTAATCATCCAACCGACACCGGCAAAGTTTTGCGTCTTCTTGTACCGTACCTGAACCATACTACCGGTACCAATGTAATTGGCCGGCTTATCGCCACCGCAATGTTGTCGTACGACCGTTTCCTTCTCTGCATTCGCTTCCTCCCCGTTCGAACCATCGTTACGATCGAGAATCTGCAGATAATCGGTTGCACACGACGATTTGCTGCCCAGATCGAACACATCGAAGCGTAACGCTACCACCAGATTATCGGGTACCTTTACCGTCCACAGACACTCCATCCGGGTCCGATTATTGCCCGGATAGAGTGGGCTACTAAATACACCACCGTAGTTGTACAGCTCACCGCCACAACCCTGACCCTGGTCGGTGGCAACGTACGTAGCGTCCAGCTGTAGCGATATAAAGTCACGATCCGTTGCCGGCAGTACGATGCGCAGGAAGTTTCCGGTCGTAAAGATCGGATTTGGTGTGGCAAAGTGGCAATGCTCTCCCAACAGTTGATCGGCCCGTTCTTCTGGTCCACCGTAAAATTTGAGTGCATGGACAGCACAATCCACATTGTACAGATAGAACGTGTTGAAGTAGAGAGCGATCGTATAGTTCTGGGGTACCTGCACCGTGATCGTACAGCGTTGATCCTTGAGCATTTCCGTCTGCACGATACGTCCCTGGAGAGCGGTGTAGTTTTTGGCGCACAGATTGCTTTCGTGAACAAGCAATGATACGCCCTTCGCTTCGATCGATGCATCACTTTCGAAGCTAATGTACACCCGGTTAACGATCGATATGTAGGTGCTGGGTAGATAGTTGTTGCCGCAGTAGACGTGGTAAGCGTTAGCGTATCGTGTGCCCTGAGGATGAGAGAACGTGATGAGAACGAATGTTAAGGGGAGCTAGAAATTTCTTGAGCTGCCGGAAATTCAGTTCTGGTTGAATGTGTATTATGTCCTGCGAATGAGCGCGGCTGTGCTATTTGACCTGCTTGCAATGAATGACTTTTAAGGTTGATTATTCTCCCAGTATTACACTTACGTGATAGAAGCTGGCCTTGCTAGCACCTCCACCATTGAAGATTAGGGAATTGCCAAGACCTTCATAGATGACAGCTTTTTGCTAAAAGGTATCAGTAAAGTAAAGGAAAAATAGGAAGGTTATTAGAAATAAATCTATAAGGTGGCTTAGCGAAATCCACCTACCGAAGCATCCCGGAGGCCAATGTAGTCTTTACACTCCCAGCTATTTTCATCGAACTGTTGCAGGTCCATCTTTAGGAACTGTATCTCGACCTGCTTCCCGGCCGAAGCTTCCAACAGCCACAAACATTTCGTGTTCGGTGGATAGTTATTGTTGCCACCGAAGTTGGGTGTGTTTAGCGTAATTATCGCACCACCCGTAAGATTGTGATGCATTGGTCCACACAGGGATGGCACCATACGGACGGTCGCATCGAACAACGTACCCCGCAAAGCGGAATCCGTCACATACCGCAAGTGCAACGTTGAACCAAAGCTAGTCTGAGGACTAACCGGATTATTGCCACAGAAGCGTCCCATAAGCAACGAAAATATGCTTCCACCATCGCGCAATTCCACGAAATCATCCGTACAGTTCGACAACGATGCGTTCCGTAAAGATCCGACGTGGAATTGATCAAACACTACCTGTAACGTGTACCCGTTCGGTGCCTGGAAGACGTACTGACAGTCCTGGACGTGCTTATTACCACTGCCAATAACGTTCAGCCGGTAGCTGGGTGTACGATCGTCCAGTGTGATTTGTTTGTCACAGTCCGGTGTGTACAGTACCAGGGCGGACATTTTGCCCAGGGTCGTTGAGAATGATTCCGTCTTGAACGATATCATACCGTACCGGCTACCACTAATTGAGATGGCCGGTGCGTGTCCGGTTAGATTACCGCACAGCAATGCTAGCCGATGTTCCTGGTTTGCTTCCAGTCCACGGAACACTTCCACCGTATCGAAATAGCACGATTCCGTGTGTTCGATTTCGAGCATTTCGAACCGTACCGTCACTTTCTGCCCTGGTGGAATGTCAATGTACCAGCGGCAGGTTAGGGCGGGTCGGTACGTTCCATCGGGAGGCAACTGTTCGGGACTATGGATGCGCATCGAGCTGGTGATGTTGGCCCCGCAAGTATCGAGTTTATACTCGAAGCGGAAGCCACGAGCTTGTATAAAACGATCGGTTCGGAATACGATCGCAGCACGATCCTTCACGCGGAACCGTGCTGGTGGCGTTTTGCGACAGTACGTGCCAACCTTTTCCCAGGTAATGGGTTCGGCAAATTCGAGCTTCCGGTAGACGGTCAGGTTGTCGTACGCACAGAGCGACGTTACGAGCGTATCCTCGAGATCGAAGTCTAGGAAGTTAAATACAATGCCAGCGTCGGAACTGTTCGCCAGGATGGTGTAGTTGCACACCTGCAGGTTGTTGTACTTTGACGGATAGTTCGGGCTGACGATGACATTCGTTTCTTGTTCGGCGTAGAAAATTCCTGAAGGAGAGCAAGTGGCATTAACGCTTAGATATGGAGCAATATAGGGATAATAAGGTTGAAAGACTCAAAGAGTCCGACAAGGGGTGGTTAGGACAGAACAGCGCAATAATTTATACTTACCACCACAATTAGAATCCCATTTAATGGTAAACCCATCCGCTTCCCCGCTGTCATCCGTCCGGAACACAACCTTCATCATGGTTCCGGACGAGTTAAAGTACGGTGGCACCTCTTTACCACAAACGCGTCCCAAACTAACCCACTCCCGGTTGCGCCGCTGATCGAACAGTTCCACATAATCCTTTGTGCAGTTCGGGCTCTTCTCCAGATTGAAGCGATTAATAAACCGTGCTCCAATGTGCTGACCAGCATTCGCCTGCAGCAGCCAAACACATTCCTGCATCGGTTGGTACTTCCCATCCTTGAGTGGGGCCCCGAATGTGGATGTGCTCGGGTGCAGTGTACCACCGCAGCCAAAGTTCTTGCTACTCAGCCGCAACTCAAAGTCACCGATCTTGTCCGATGCGTTGGCTCGTGCGGTATGATATTCGACGAACAGCAGATGCTTCTGGGTGGCGATAGGTTCGGCTGGTGGCGGTAAGTCTTTGCAGAAGCGCCCTAGCAGAGGACTCATCGGGCCGGGACCATTGTAAACGAGCAGGTACTCCTGCGTGCAGGGCAGTTGCATCTGGAACTGTCCGAACGCGATGTTGATCAGTGTCTGGTCCGGGTAGGACACATACCAAGCACAATGCAGTCCATTGCTATCGATCAGAGATAAGCCTGTCGGGCGGCTTATGTTGGCGATGTCGCCGTACACACCGCCACACTGGTGCACCCGGTAATCCATCTTAAACCCAATCATTCCAGTGTATGGCATCGCCTGCACCATATTAATCATGGTGTTGTGGAATGGTGATAGCACGATCTCGTTTGTCGCATTGAGGCACAGCTTCTTCAGCATACTCGATCCACCCATAACGATTGCTCCACGCATAATTTCCACACACGTGCGCTCAAATGGGCCAGCATTTACCTCGCGGAACATCATCGCCAGCGTACCAACGTTCGGCTGGGTGCTTGGGTTCTGCGATAGGGTGGGTTCCGTGCGCCTGTATGTACACACGATCGTGCTCACGTTGGCCGGAGTCGTAATACTACCCTGCAATCCATCCAGATTACCGTCACAAACCGACGGTTCGTCACTGGAGTAGCGCAAACGGAATCCACGCTTGCCGACAGGCACTCTCGACAGGTACTGTATCAGCATACGGTTATCGCTGGAGTAGATCGGGATGGATTTATCATTCGACGCGATCAGCTTGATGCGTGCCTGATAGTTTGCACCGTCGAAAAATGTCAACCGTTGCAACCATAGGTACGGTGGTGCGCCTTGTTCCTGTATGTCCAGATCTAGGAACTCTACCTTGATCCGTCGCCCGGCCGGTACCGTGATGCGCCACTCGCAGAACGAGTACGTTTGCAATTGCTCACCATAGCCGGGGCTGCTAATCTCGCCCGAATCCGCCACCAACGAATGACTGCAGCGACTATAGTTGAGCGCGTAGTTCAGCTTAAAGCCGCGATAAATCGTGTTCATGGTGGTAGCAGTGAAAACGATCTTCACGTGCGGTACCACACTCACGATCGGCTGAGTCGGCACCTGGTTGCCGCAGAACTTGCCCAGCTCGATCTCCGTCTTGTTGATCCCGGGTAGTATCGAAAAGATACGCACACTATCGTCACTGCTGCAGTTCGCTTTAGTCGGAAGGTGTAAGTCCTCGAACGAGAGGTTCATCGTACCGTACATACCCTCCTGGATGTAGTACTCACAGACGGCCGGCGCCGGATAGCCTCCGGGCTGGGGATAATTCTTAGACGTTATGGATCCACGGGGACCGCGAACGGCGCCACCACATTTGGCTAGCGTAACGCGCAACTTCACACCACCATTCGGATCCGGACGATCGTTAAAGTACTTTACCGATAGCGCATTCGTGCTGGTCATAATGCGCTTAGACATATCGCCCGAACAGGAGTGTAGCAGCTCTGGCGCATTGGACGTAAGACCTTCGCGCAACTGGATGTACTCCGTTTTGCACTGTGGCATGCGGGGTAGCAACACCTGTCCGATCACCTGTACCCACAGCAGCTCACCGGCCGGTGCCAACACCTGCCAGACACATTCGCTGTGCGCTGGCGGTATTTCCGGATAGTTCGGGGTCATGATGTCGGTGGAGTTGATCTGTGCGCTCAGCACCACATGTTCGCCACACTCGACACTTACCTCACGGTACACCAACCGGAACAGGTTCGGTCCACTGACGCTTGGCCGATACTGAACAAACGCCCGGTTGCTGCCGGTTTTGATCGTACCCGGTATTTCCGTTCCACTGTACCGTCCGAGCAGTGGCGAAAACTCATCTATTCCATTCATGATAGCGACATAACCGTTGCGCACCAGCGGACTTGCCGGCTGGATCGAAATGTTGATCCGTTCGAAGGTAAACTCAATTGTCCGACCAGCCCGAACGCTAATGTTCCAATTGCACGACTCGAACGATTCGATCCGATTAACCGGAATGCCAGGTTCGACGGTTGGCAACGAATCAGGTTGCGTGATCACTCCATTCGGATCGGTCAGTAAGCCACCGCACCGCAGAAACACTGTCGCGGTAAAACCGGTCCGATTCTGGAAGTAGTCCGTACGGAACTCCAGCTTTAGGTAAGGAGTGCCGTGGAATTTGTAAGTTCCCCGGATAGCGAATGTGCAGATACGTCCGAACGATTTCCACGTGGCTAGATCGGTTGAGCTAAACACCTCCACATAATCCGCCAAACAGTCGCTCGATTCTTCCAGATCTATAAATCCGAAGCTCAAAAATGGATGGTAGGCGGGCATTAAGGACTGGAAGATCCAGCTACAGTTCAGACCGCTCTGGTACCCGTTCGGATAGCCCGGGGAGCTGAGATTGAATGTGTTGTTGGTACTGCTCAGTACAATTGCTACATGCCCGTTGCAGAAGTTCTCATTATCCACCGGGAAGATGGGAGCGTTGCTGACGAATTTCTGCTGCCAGTTGAGCATAAACAGGGACGATTCCATGACGTCGGAATGATCGAGCACAATGTACACGACGTTCGTGGTCGAGGTTAGCGGTTCGGGTTTAAGGTAGCCACAGTCTTTTAGCAAAGGTGCGGCCGTTTCGTCGTATCCATCGTATATCTGGGGACAAATGTAAGCGAAAGCTAATGTAAAAGATGATCATGGAGCTTTACATATGGTTTCCACTCACGTCCAGTGCACCATCGCACATTTCCGGATCGTCCGTGTGCCGATCAATGGCAAATCGGTTGAAGTTGATCGCGATCACCGATCCTATGTCTACGGTAATACGCCATACGATATTATCCGCCCTGGCGTAGCTACGTGGATACATTGGCGTTGTTATCGTACCGCTCGTCCCGGTGATCTCGCTTAACGTGTCTACATTAAAAGACAAGACATAATAATTCCGGACGTAAAACAGCAAAGTGGAAACAGCTTACCGTAAGAGTACTCCGCCAAGAATCCTTTCCTTCGAACGGAACTTAACCCAAAAGCTGTTCGCTTCGGTTAGATTCGTCGGAATTGCGTTCCCACAGAAATCACCCAGCAAGGGACCATTTTCATCCTGCTCCCGAACCTCCAGATAGTCACCGTTGCAATCATCCGTCGAGTCGATGTCTAGCTCCTTGAAGAACAGTGTCATCTTGTTGCCTGGTGAAGCGGACAGCCGCCAGACACACTCCACGTTCAGTGGGTACGTTTCCGGATAGTTCGGTGAGCTAAACTCGCCCATCAAAGCCGTCAAGGTTCCTCCACAGGCTGTTGGGTCACAGCAACAGTAAAGTAAATGTGAACTATTTATAAAAGCTCATCCATCTCTCGTTACCTACCATTGTCGAGCGTGGTGTACGTAATCTCCACGTATAGATTATCGATCTTGTTCAGCTGCACGTCTTCCGAGCTAATTAATATTGTCAGTGCGCTGCCACGGCTTACGATCGCCGGTGGGATCTTGTGTCCGCAGCCTTCGAAGCGTATCGGTCCATCTGGTCCGTCTCCCTCGAACACTGTCAAGCTAGCAAAGCAATCACCCTCCACATCCATTACGCTCATATGAGCGATCGTAATGGTGATGCGTTGTGTTGGTTCCGGGGCTATCAACACCCAGGTACAGTTGTCGGAAGACATCTTGTGGGCTTTGTTCAGTAGAATGTTACCGGGCCGTTTAACTTCGATCCGTGACCCACAGTTCTATAGACAGGGTAGAAGAATGAATGTATTCCGAATAATGCAATAAGACTTCCCATAACATACCGTCTTAAATTCTGCATTGAATCCTTTCGCTTCGATGATATCGTTGGACTGGAATGTGACCAGCATCTCGTGCCCGGAAGTTGACACAGTGCTTACATTCGACTCACTGCCACTTCCCGTAAACAGCGAGCGATCCAGTGCAGCCGAAGAGCCATCATACACCTGCAGCGAATCATTCGTGCAGTTGGCCGATCGTTCGATCGCTAGCGATTTTATCGTCAACTGCAGTGTGTGTGAAACGTCAGTTTTGATTAACCACGAGCAGGACGCGTTGGCAGGATAGTTTGCAGGATAGTTGGGCGAACTAATAAAACCTTGATGTAGTGTAATCCTGCCGCCACATTCTGTAACATACGGGAGTTCTCTAAGTTAAGCCAGCAGCACACTCCACTAATAGAATACGTACGTGAATCTATCTCACTGTACACTGCTCGGAAACCTTTATACGCAAAGGTAGAGTCACTGTAGAATTTCACAAACAGCTCCATTCCGCTACTGACCAAATGTACCGGTTTCTGCTGCTGGTGACATATCTTCGTCACCTGGTGCGTAAAGTTGGCATCATTCGCAATTTGCAAACCATCAAACCGACACTGATCGTTCGTTTCCATGTGAAAGTCTTCCACCGTCAGATCGATCCGCTTGCCCGGCTCGACCCGGATCGTCCAGTGACATTCCGTCTCCTTCGGGTACTGGTTCGGGTAGTTCGGTGAGCTGAACGTCGCGTACGGTTTCGTCAACAGTCCACCACACCCTTGGATGGACCACTCGGCCCGGAATCCCATCTGCTCACCGCTTGCGTCCGTGTGGAACACCAAATCGATCGACCGGCCCAAACTAACGAACGGTGCGGGTTTGTTTGCACAGAACCGACGTATTACGGGCAAATCACGTGAGCCCAGCTCCTGCAGCTCGACGTAATCGAACGGACAGCGCTGATGTGTGGCATTGTCTAACCCTTGCTGATTGATCGACTCAAAGTCAAAGTGGGAGAATTCCAATTTGATGGTATTGCCGGGCGTTGATCGCGATCACCGATCCTATGTCTACGGTAATACGCCATACGATATTATCCGCCCTGGCGTAGCTACGTGGATACATTGGCGTTGTTATCGTACCGCTCGTCCCGGTGATCTCGCTTAACGTGTCTACATTAAAAGACAAGACATAATAATTCCGGACGTAAAACAGCAAAGTGGAAACAGCTTACCGTAAGAGTACTCCGCCAAGAATCCTTTCCCTA
>KZ062295.1:0-28444 GCA_002091835.1 Anopheles maculatus
AAGTAATACGACGTGGCACGCTATGCGCGAGGAAATGGTGCGATGAAGAATGTGTGCAGAGAATGGAAAGAAAAAAAAAAACGTTCGCAATTTTATGCAGGACAATAATGCAATTTTGTAAACATTAAACAACCGTGGGGCGGTAGCGTCGCCGGTCTTTACGCGGCAGGTCTGGGGAGCGAATCCCGTTCGCAGCTGTAGCTCTATAAATAGGCAAATCCAAGACGGATAGTTTTATACGCTTTTGTTAATTGAGACTTTACTTACTACCAGAGAAAGATGAACACATTTCAAACAAGACACCTGAAAATGCAACATAAACTGATGGAGAATTGAGATAGCGAGAAAATGAAACTTTATCGCTTTTATAGCATTATAGTCATGATACTTCGATCCAGAGGTCCGAACATTTGTCTAAAGAGTGAAGAATAAAGATTGGACAAAACCATCCATGTAACTATCACTCAAACGTAGTAGGCTGACGGTGCTTGTGAAGGATATTTGTGTCGAGTCACTATCTATTGGATGAAATTATCCAATCTATTTACAGCCAAGCACCTAATCGTCAAGATCAAGAAAAACCTTAAAAAAAGCTCATAAAAGAAGAGCCTCTCAGTAATGGGTGACAATGTTTTTGTAGATTGCTTTTGGGATGTAGTAATCGACGTTTATAGCAGTTTAATATTCCTCGTAATTTGCAGCCTTTGACATCCGTAAGGTTCAAAATTACCCTCAAGATATTTGCTGTGTTTTAGTGTGCAATGTGTGAACAACAGTTTCAATGTGGTAACTATCTAGGCCCATCAACACAATTAACATTCACCAAGCTCGGTTGTTATGCATCTTTAACACAGTTTTGAACCATACAACAGTGAAATATTGAAAGCCCGTTGTGGAACTGTACAATCATATAATGGAATTTTACATAGATTTAGGAAAGATTTGCACAAATGCTCCTTCAACCCGGTACCTAAACCATGTCCGCTTGCAACAGCACCGACGGCTTCCGTGCCATGTACCACCGGATGGAACCAATTTTTAATGCTCTCGCCAAAGGTGGAACAGCGTCATAAAAAGAATAGCGGAATTAGGTGTGATTTACGCTGTCGTCAGTAAAAAAATGTATGTTTAATGATCACGTTGCGATCATTTTGCCATCATTAGCCGGTGTTACGTTAATGTCTGGATGGGTACAAAGATACATATGTGGCGCACGAAGCACTGCTGTAATATTTAATTTTCGGACAATTTTTAAAAGCCTTATTACGGGTTGTAAATTTAATTATAATTATTTGCTCAATGGTAGTTAAGATGTTCGTACTTCTAAAGAGAAAAACATTTCTAGAAACATCACATCCACAAGCATATGCGTGTATCGGAAAACTATGTATATGTAACTATGTTTTATCGCGACACTAAGTATTTTTCCTAATTTTTAAGTACATTTTATAGTACTTACATAATGTTAAAAATCAACCAGTAACACAACACAAACTCAAAACTACCAAAACTACCAATCAAAACAAAACTACCAAAAAAATAAGACAGAACTGAAAATAAAAAAAAAGTAAAGTGTTACTCAAACAGCAAAAGAATACAAACCTTTGAACAGTTGAGCACCTGACGGTGTTGCAAGTTGAATCTGATTTTGTTCTGACGCGGGAGAGTGAGGCCAAGTGGGAAATCTTGTATGAATTATGCAAAACTTGAAACGCTCTTAAGACCACTTTACTAACACGTTGCTTCCCTCGCTGCTTCGCTTGTGCTACCATCCACGCAAAATAGAAATGGAACATAATCTTTCTTTTCCCTTTTTGCTTTCGGAGTGCCAAAAATCAATGCAAAATTCAAATAAAACCAAACGGTTTGTGCAGCCAGTTTGGTACATCCTCTCGCTCGGGCTGCGGTACGATGTTAGGGTGTGCGTGCAATGTTTTCCTTCCGCAGTGCGATGGTGTGCGTTGTGCTCGCACCGCATCATGCTGTGGTGTTGGTGCAGGCAGCGCTCACTCACACGTTCGCCACCAACGGCAGCAATTCAACGGCACAATAATGGCGGGCAAACGGCCAACGGTGTGCGGTGTGCTGTGTTGCTGTTATTATCTAGCTGCATTTTACGTGCCGGCTGTTCAGGTTTTCCGACCCGACCAGCGAAAACTAACTATCTAACTCCCTTCTTTTTTGGCCAGGCAGTGGTAGCAGTAGGAGCCACCCTCAAGACTACCGAGCAAAGTTCTCGAACTTCTCGTGCAAATACTTTTTCTATCAGTTTCTTCAGCACAACTTGATCTACCACGACGGGGGCCCTTATGGTTCTTGGACGCTGAGATGATGTTCCTGGTTGTGAGATCTGTTTCAAAACCGAGACGCGGAGCGGAGCAAAAAAAAGCAACCAAAGAAGAATAAAAAAAAACACGCACAGCCTCAACAGCTCTTCTGCAAATGGGAACCATTTTCAATTCCCGGCGGCCGTGGCCTGGCGGAAGGAAGCAGCACCAAGAAGAAAGGCACGCGAGAATGCAAAGACTCTGGGTGGAGGGCGAGGGGTGTGTGTGTGTATGCTAGCCATAAAAAAAGCTCAACATTGCTGCTTCCTTGGCATCTTTTCCTCCCGGTTGCTTCTTTTTCTACCACTTTACCAAATAACTGCCCCCTGACAGCGAGGACAGGGGGTAAGGGACCTAAACCAAACCCAAACCCCAAGCTGCCGCTATCGAGAGACCAACATGACCAACGATAATAGCAGCAGCAGCAGCAGCAGCAGCACCAGCACCAGCAGCAGCAGCCAGCAAAACAGAGTAAAGCGAAGAAAAAAAAAGGAACACGTTGGCGACGAAGCGATGGTGATGACGATCTTCCAACCGTTCCAAGAACCCCGCGCTCAACGTTCGTCCTTGCTCGTAAACCTCTCTCTTTGTGTGCTTCTTTTTTTGTTGTTGCTTTTTGCCCTCCATCCGCCCGGGCCTCCTCTCGTGTAACCGTTCGCATCCGTGCGCTTTTCGCTGTAGCTCTGCTTGTTCGACTTGTGTATGTCAAGGCACGGCAAACGGATGGAATAGGGTCGGAAATGGGCGAGGTAGGGGCGACGGCTGCAGCAGAAGCAGGCAGACACACACACACAAACAGCCAAGAAGAGAAGAAGCAGGAGCCGCCGCACCCAGCCACCGCCGACTCTACACGGCCATAATACGTTCAACCGAATCGCGCCATCCGATTGGTTGTGCGACTACTGCGACTCCACGTGGAGTCAAGTCGGGTCGGTTTTTCGGTCGGTCGCTGTGGTACGCGCTATAGCTTGGTTGAACTGAAAAATGTTTACCTCACGGTTCTCTCACTCGCTAACGCGCACCTTCACCCCGCTTCTTCCAACTTCTTCCTTTCCGGCACCACAAGCTATAACCTAAACCGAACAAGGGGAAGCCACAGGAAACCCAAACCCGAACCGATTCCACTGACACGGCCATCGTTGTCGACTGTCGGAGTTTGAGCACCAGAGAGTCCCCTCTCTCTCTCTCTCTCCCACGCGCTCACTCGCTTCCTCCCTCCCTGCCGGCCTGCTGTACACAGTCATTTCACACAACAGCCCTTTGCTAAGAGACTTTGCTACGCTCCGCTCCGGCTCCGGCTCCGGCCATCCTCCTGGGGCGTCCCCTGTTCCGTTCCTTCCCTGATAGCATAAAAACCGTTTCTACGCTTCGTGTGTTCTCTCCTCTGCTTGTGCTGCTGCTTGCTGCTTGAAGCAATCGACAAACGACATCCCATTTGGGGCGGTAGTCGACGTTCTCGAACTCGAAATCGGTTTGTCGCGTTTTTTTCTTTCTTTCTTCTCGTCTGTACCGTCATTTCTGTTACGTTTCTCATCGATGCAGCTCACTTCGATTCGGTGGAAAAGGTATCGCGATCACGGTGCAAGATGATGTGACCTAGCCAACCGGGGCCGGTGTGTGTGTGTGTTATGGGAATATTGGAAGCGCAGCACCGAACCGAAGCCCTGAACCCGTGCCTGCGCTACGACTTCCAATTTTCTCGTTCTCCCTTTTTTTTTTTGAAGAATAACTGATTCGTTTTCACTATTTCCCTTGGTCGGGGCCGCATTCCCCGGGGCACACCCGCCCACGCGTATAGCTGGCCAGCGATTTTGGCTTGATTCCCTCGCTCGCTCTCGTCGGTCCCTTCGGTGCTGATGATTGGCGTTGTCTCTCGCGCTCTTCCTCATTATTCGTCGTCTGCCGTCTCCTGCCGACAGTGCACATTGGCGCACATATTTTCCCCAGTTCCGCCCCACCTCCCAAACGAACCACACACACACACACTTCCCAATCGACGATTTCGTTCACGCGATCCTTCGTTCATCGGCATCGCAATTCCATCCACAGGCCGGCACGGGCGATAGTTTGGTTGTGGGGTCGTCGGCGCCGTCATCCGTCGCTGTGTTTCTCTCTCTGTGTCGCCCGACACACCAGCAACCAAGAAAAAAAATATCCATCCTACGTCGTTCTGTTCGCTGCCGGCGACTGGCTTCTCGCCGTCGTGAACTTTGCGTCTCTTGCACAAACGGCTTTTTTTGCCCGCCAACTATTTTTTTTGTTTTGTTTTTGACGTTGTTTTGCTTTTCTGCATCTCATTTTTGTCCCGCTGCCAGCCAGCTACTATACCGACCTGGGGGCCCAGTGTTCGTTTCATAAAACCCGAAAGAAATTAAACCCGAGTCGCAAGCAAGCAACAAAAACACAACAACATGATTCACATAAATATACAATCCACAGACACACACACAGTAGGCAAGCAGCAGAAGCAGCAGCAGCTCCTAGAATCTCATACCTTGTGTCCTGCCTGGCCGCAACTCTTCCCCCGATTTCCACCAAGCCGATTAATGTTTCGCAAAACACACAGGTGTCGGTGTGTGTATGTGTGTACTACGTTGGCACATTTTCTTTGTTTAAAACGCGCAACGCCTTTTCTAATTGCGATCCGGCAACTCGCGCCACCATCAGCTCCTTGTTCTTTGTGCTTCCTTCGGCGCCCACCGGGACATGAGATGTAAAAGCAAAACGCCCAGAGTTGATTGGTGTGAAACATCCATAAAGTATACGCTAATAGATTCACCTCGAAGAATTGGTTTGGGGTTTATGGTTATTTGCGTGTAGGTAAAGCGTTGAAAACCACATAAACCCGACACAACAAGGTCGGTGGACAGCACCACAAGGAACACATTTGTGTGAAACGAGAACGAGTTTGTTTACTGGTTGCGTTTAAGCAAAAAAAAAAACCCGTTGTGTCGTACTGTATTGTAGAATTAATTAATTAAGGAACGGTTACTATGGAAACACATAGCGCAAAGTAGCTGCTGCGCTGTCAAAAACTGTCTTCTATTGACGCTGATGACATTTCCTTCTGTGGATGCAAACATTCCTTGTGATGAAATGATAAACCCGATAGTTAAAAACAATCCCTTCATTCCCTGTTCTTCTGCTCCGTCTGCCTTCCTCCATCCAGCATTGCGTTCCTTTCTTCCCAAGCATGACAAATTTGCAGATCCCAATGTTTTGTGACGGCTCTTGTTTCTCGAACCCTCCCGTTCGTTTCGCTCTATTCGTACACATATAACGATCGCTTCCCGGAAGACTGGCCCGGACCCCTGGCCGGGGATCGTTCTGATGAGAGGTTTATCCACCGCAGGCGCAACTAACGCGCTCTTGATTTCATCGTCTCCGTCACCGACACCTTCTCCCTTCTTCCAACGTCCAACCCATGTGTGCGTGTCCGTGTGTGTGTTCACGTGTTTTGTCGTTTAATCGGCCTCACTCGGCGTGCCTACTCGTTCGTACACTTCACCGTGCCAGCCTCATGTTGCTTGTGTGCTAGCCCCGTGGCCGTCGTGAAGTACGTAGAAAGTGCCTTAACGATTCCACGATTCTTCTTCCCCTGCGCCGTTTTAATGGTTCTAATAATAAATTATGGTTTTCCGCCTGCCACCGCCATCCTCCCTCCGTACCTCCCCCTCCATTCGTTTAAGTCGGTACGGTTGTAAAGTCGATGAAAACGGGACGGGATGAGAGGCAGGACAGCAATTTTTTCCCATGTTCCTTCCGCCACACCACCACCGTCGGATCGAATCCGTATAATATTAGATGGGTATTTAAGTGTTATCTTGAAATAATTTACACTTATGATCTTTCAAGATGAGCCAGAACTGCAAAAGACCAGTTGGGTGAGGGTTGCCTCAGCGCAGAGGGTCTTATGCTTAAGACGTACGAATTTGGTTGGTGGTGAGCATCGGGAAGTTTTGTGCTAATTTGGAAGTGTGTGTTTTTTTTTTATCATGGCTTGCTTGCGCCATCTCACAGCTCTTTTTCGTTGCGATTGCTGTGTGTGTTTTTGCTGTGTTGAGCTATTGCAAAATGCAACACAGTTGGTGAGAGATGGCTATAAAAGGAAACCCTAACCGTTTAAAAAGGAAATTGATTAGTTATGGAATCATTTGGGAAGCTTTGAAATCCCATGCGAGAAAACAGACAGCTTTAAAAGACTGAGACCGTTCGTTAGTTGAAAAAAGTCCTCTTTGTGATATTTTCCGATGTGTGAATTCAAGGTGTGATTTTGGAATATTTTCCTTAACTCACATCCTTCAATTGGATAATATCGATACAAACGTGACGTGATTGTCAAGGTAGCGTAGAATGATTGCCATACTGTTTGATACCACTAGGACTATTGGACATTGCGCACAATGCAAAACACCCGCTCGTAGGACACACACAGTTCTGAAATGATCTTCGATGTGCTGCATGCCTTCAAAACTCGTTTTAGCGGAAAAGGAACTCAATTTAAATTGAAAACATTGGCAGGTGTTTAAGAGAATTGAGAAAAACCTTCATATATCATTTGATCTAATTTAATTTAACAAAATGTTAAAAAAAAACAATATTTCTACTAAAGAGCAGTAGCGTGTTTAACCTTGGGTACTTCGTCCAGTCGTCCAAGGATCATTACAATCTAAGGGAACTTCGTCCACTGTACCTCTTAAACCAATTGATTCCGTTTTTTAATAAATCTTATCATCACCATCGTCTGGAATTAGGTGGTCTATGGCATAGCGTTCTAAGGTCCGTTCGCCCCTTAAACCGTGGCCCCCTAACGAAGTAATTTAAGTGGC
This sequence comes from Anopheles maculatus, assembly GCA_002091835.1. Lineage (NCBI taxonomy): Eukaryota > Metazoa > Arthropoda > Insecta > Diptera > Culicidae > Anopheles > Anopheles maculatus. Next base: position 7,157 of record KZ062295.1, read on the forward strand.
GTTCAAAGTTCAAATCGCACTACCCGTTTGTCTAACAAGCTTAACGTTTGACATAACCGCATGTAACAATTCTGTTGTGTATCTTAAAAAGGCATTTTATAAAGAATTACAAATATTAATGCTGATTCTCATAAAAGAAATTATGATTACAGTAATTGCTGATCCCACTAACGCCGCACTTCTTAAACGTCGACCAATGTCCAACCAACGACACACAACCAAGGAGAAGGACAGAAAAGCTAACGTTCAACAAATTTTATGATTTATTTAAAACACGTGATGACAGTAATATCGTAATATCCTCGAGCCATGAGAAAGGGTTGGGGGAGATAATAATGTCACCATAATTATTGCACTATTTTACAGCAAAATAACACTAATTTACAAACGGGTTAACTACTGCGAACACAACTTATCTGACAAACTTTTCGAACAGCCCCGACGTGACCCGGGAACCCAGCCTACATGAGGGTGTGTGCGAAACTCATATTTACGGCCCCCTAATTTACCACGTGTAGTTGGCCATAATAGCAACTAAACGAAACCCGGGGGCTACGTTAATCGTACCGAAACGATGGGTAGCGGGTTGTTAGGTGCGAGCTGGAAAACCGCGGTGCGGCAAAACCACCACTCTCTGGTGCAAGGCTTCTCTTCTTGCTGTGAAAAGCGAGTAATTGATTAATTATGTAATGTTCAGCCATAAAGCACGGCACTGAAGGTGAGAGACAGCATAGCTGCAACCTATATCAGGTGCGGTGGGAGGCCGGGTTCCCGGTAGATTTCCACACCAAACCGGTAGGTAGGTTCAGAATGTGGTCAGTTGGTTGGTAATTGGAAATTAATTAACGCAACTGTGATAGCGAAGATGGCTTTCGGTGTCTTATGTGCGACAGCTTTTGCGATTATCTGTGTGCTGTTGTGACGGTTATTTTTAATTTATCCGGTGTGCGATACATCACATTTGCTGGCATGCCATGTCATGAGCATGATGGTTGTATAGTAGTGAAAGCATAAAGCTTGATTTTGGATACATTTTAAAATAGAAAAAATGCCCTACAAGTAATGCAAACATGCTATATTTGTAATCATATATGCTCAAAAAAAAAATAGCAGCAACCCCCAAACAAGAACAAGAACAGAATACAACGAAAGCTCGTATCATTTCCAGCCAACAACAAATGGCAAGGTTGGCGCAAAAGCAGTTGATGATAATGATGATGATGAATCGTAAAAAGAAGGAGAACCTTTAGGCTATTTCGGCTGATCGAGATAAAGCTACAGAAATGGCGCCATGTAGCGAAAATACGGGCGGTGCAGAGCGTCAATTGATTGGTTTGGAGTTTGGTGGGCCGCTCGTCGTCGCCCTGGGTAGTCATGGGATCGGTGAAGCTGCTAATGCAGACGGCCACCGAAGATTGTGTTGGTGGCTTGCAAATTGTCGAAGGCGGCCGATTTCTTTTGTGCTTGTTACAGCAGTTAAACACAGTTCCTGTGGCTGCTCGCCTGCCTGCTGTTCAAACTGAGCGTCAGCCGAAGATCGGTCGGAAGGATTTCTTTTTCATATTTTTAATTATGGGTTCAGAGTGTAAGTATGGGGCATGCATTTAGTTTCTGTTTGGTGGCATTTTTATAGTGATCAATTATTGGGAATTTTATTGTCAATCAATGCTTCGTAAAACCGCCTAAAAGGTGCGAATAATAATACGGATACAGTCCCATTTATAAGTTATATCTTCCTTGTTTGTGCTGTTATAATAACATTTTTGCTATACCCATTGAAGCAGATCATTAAAAAAACATTAAATAATTGTCCGGAATTTTTATACTTATTTGCTGATAGTACAGCCTCTTAATCTACCATGTGTACCTTTATTGACTTGTTTTTAAAGCGACAACCAGAGTAGTATTCTACTGCTGTAATATTAAAATTTTAATTTAATTTTCGCGATTCATTCCGATGCTAGTATATACATATGGAGTTTAACAAGATATTGAATTAAGCTAGACTACAAGAACTTATTAAATATATTTTCTTTTCATTGACAAAATCATTACACGGAAATATAATGCAAGCAAGCGCATTGCATGATCCGCTTTTCTTCAAATTAAACAGCTTTAACAAATGTTTCCGAATGTCCAGAAAAGGTGCAATGATTTTGAATAGGTGCCGTAGAAATAAATAAGTAAGCAATTCGTATCTTTTGCTCGTATCGTACATGCCTTCTATCTCTATCTAGCTATTAATGGAATCGATTATTTGATAAGTACGAGCCGCTAGCCACAGCTCCATCGTAGCCTCCAACGAATTATAGGTCGTAAATCGTTGTGAAACGTGCGATGGATTCGTAATCAATCATTTGATTCCGTGTGTCACGTACGGTTTTATAGTTCTTCACGCTTTCCACCAACGGTCGTACACCGTATCTACGCAATCAAAAGGTAAAAATCAAACGATACAGTTCAACCAAAGTCAAACCCCGCGTTGTCTAGCGGCTTAGAGACAGTGGGTGCTTTACGATAAAAGGCTTTAAAACGATGCAGAAAATTGATCACTTGGTGGATAACACTCGTTAGCTACTAAACTTGTTGACATCATTGGTTGCACGACGATATGATAAAACTTTGGGGCTTTTGACGCATAGCATAGCAATTGTATGAACGAATATATTTTCTTTTCATTGACAAAATCATTACACGGAAATATAATGCAAGCAAGCGCATTGCATGATCCGCTTTTCTTCAAATTAAACAGCTTTAACAAATGTTTCCGAATGTCCAGAAAAGGTGCAATGATTTTGAATAGGTGCCGTAGAAATAAATAAGTAAGCAATTCGTATCTTTTGCTCGTATCGTACATGCCTTCTATCTCTATCTAGCTATTAATGGAATCGATTATTTGATAAGTACGAGCCGCTAGCCACAGCTCCATCGTAGCCTCCAACGAATTATAGGTCGTAAATCGTTGTGAAACGTGCGATGGATTCGTAATCAATCATTTGATTCCGTGTGTCACGTACGGTTTTATAGTTCTTCACGCTTTCCACCAACGGTCGTACACCGTATCTACGCAATCAAAAGGTAAAAATCAAACGATACAGTTCAACCAAAGTCAAACCCCGCGTTGTCTAGCGGCTTAGAGACAGTGGGTGCTTTACGATAAAAGGCTTTAAAACGATGCAGAAAATTGATCACTTGGTGGATAACACTCGTTAGCTACTAAACTTGTTGACATCATTGGTTGCACGACGATATGATAAAACTTTGGGGCTTTTGACGCATAGCATAGCAATTGAATGAACGAATAAAAAAGTAAGGTCCGCCATAGCGGGCATGTTGCCCTTTAGCATTGATTTAATCATAAAATGTTAATCACTATATCAGCTCGATCCCTATATCCGTCCTCGTTTTAAGGTTTTATCTTTCTGAGCTATTAATTCAGAAGCATTCCATCTCGTTTACCACGTATTTCGCACAAACGTCGATAAACCCCCGATTGAGCACGCAGAACGTGCTCAAATCACGAAGAGATGCTTGTGATTGATGATTTATGAGTTAAAAAATTTATAAACCTACTTACTACTCGCATAAATAAATTATTAATCAAATTGTTCGAATATGAGATTTTCGAGACTGTGTATGGTTTGTTGATTTGTTCATTGCAATTTTAAGCAAATAAAACTCCCGTAGTCCGATGTGTTAAAAACCTGAACAGAAAGCACATTATTGATTCATTCTAGCACTCGGGATACGACATGGTAACGAAATAAAGCTAAAGATGGATTGAAGCCAAAAGCAATCCAGCGAAGAAATTGCAATCTAGCAAGTGTGCAACCATGTTTACTATCAATGCAGAAGTAAAGTTGGTAAAAGAGATATTGGGAATAAGTTATGGCACTTTCGTTGGCAATATTACCATCATATTTTGTTTAAATCAACGTAAATCGACAGATAAAGTATGCTTGAAGCCGAACGAAAGAAACGAATGTACCAATGTAAATGGGGTTCGGATGGCGTGTTGATACACATCGTGTACGTACAAGCGCTCTCACCACTACACTGCCAACGGATGTTTGAGCCGGAAGGTGTACACATACAGACGTTTATTTGGATGCTTGCCGTTGCCGAGGCAGGAGGCGTTGTTCGAGAGACCAGAGTGAGTTTTGTGAAGCGTTCGGGCAGCGTTGCTTCTCTCGTTGCTGGCGATTTTGTCGCAATCCGTGTGCGCGGCGGCCGCCTAATGGTTAGTTAAATGTGTAATTTCGTGTGCGGAACCTCAAGTGGCTGGTGGTTTTACGATGAGAGGTGAACGTGCTACGTGGATCTTGTAAATATCGCAGTGTATTCGAAGCGGCTGGATTCCGTTTGCGTTTCGTTTCTCTTAGCAGTGGAAGGAATTATGTGCGTGGCCTTAAATGTTGCGTTCGAGCGAATGGCAGCGAATATAAATATAAAAAAAAGAGTGAATTAATGGAAACAACAATGTGTGAATCGATTAGCGCTTGTGAATTGTGTGCCGTTTGAAAGAGGTCAACATAACATCGTCCGTAGTAGTTTGTGTCCATCATGACGTCGGAAGTAGGGCTTTGAAACGGTGCGGCGGTTTTAGCTTGTTTCCAGCAATACAAACACGGATCTGGGTAAAGCACTGTAGGGTTTAGTTGAAAAGAAGAAATTTTAAAGTTGCTATAGAAGCTGTACGGAACGGCGGTGTGCATTGTAGTGGCAATTTCAGTGCAATGTGGCAAAATGTGTATCGAGTGTCCACTCCTACCGTGCTTTTTAGGTGCAGCTAGACGAGCGAAGAGACTAGGAGCAATTACAGGCGCGTTACATTTCTTGTGTCACTGCCACAAAGTGTGTAAAGTGTGTGCTTGCGTGCATGTGTGTGCGTGCCCGGTTCTGGTCTAGTACGCACAAATGTTGGGTCAAATAGGCGAATATGGCAGTAATGGTAGAGAAACCTTTTTACGGGTCGCCGATAATTAATTGCCCTGCATCAATTTAGTTTATCGTGGTGCGATGCTGATGGTGCTGAGAAGATAGTGAAGCCGCAAGCAAAGGCGGCTTAATTCGTTCGATCAGAGGAAACGGCCGGCAAATGAGTAATTGTGATGGGCAATCGGTTGGTTGTACCGAAAAAAATAGAAGCAAAATGGTTGATGCGAGCACGTGTGAAAAGAACCACCACCACCACTACCAGAAAAGTCTCATCGTAGCAGCCACGACAAATAATTGCAAATAGTGAGCAGCGAGAGAAAGCGAGAGCAAAAAGCAGACAACGGAAACTCGATCGAGCAAAAGAAGGGGATCGAGCGCGCTGCTCGAGGTCGACGAATTTCCCGCTCTTTTTCAGTGTCTTTTTATCACGATGAACGCGAGTGGAAAGTGAAATCGGTTGATAATTGAATTTGGCATCATCGTCGACAAGAGAATTTGATTCCCTTTTATCAGGCTATGTGTGCGTGTTTGTGTGTATGTGTGTGTGTTTGAGCGAGCGTTCGTGTACACGAGCGCGATTGCTCCTTGCGCGTACAAAATTGTCGGTGCCATTGGGTTGGTTCTCGTCCCAGGCCAGAAGGGAGCAGGAGATGGATGGCAAAGCCGGAATCCGACACAAATTCGATTAGTTGGTGAAGTTGGTTTACGAATGAGCGCGGAGGTGGATGGATGGATGGATGCGAGTGTGTGTATGTGTATGTGTGTGCGTGTTTCTAAGTGTAGTGTGGTTACAGGGCTGGCACAGAGGGAGCACAGAGGGATGAGCAAACTTATTGCTGGAGGAATTTTTATTATGCTAAATGAAACTGCAAAAAGCGCCGCCGTAATATTTGTGTGTGGCTGCTGGCATGGCATTAGGTTTGAATAGTAGTGTATTTATTTTTCACCAGCAGGCAGATAATCGCTGACCAAACAATGCAATGGGGCGGTCGTTCAAAAATAAACAACACTGCCTGCTGTTCTTGTGAAATTCAGTGTATCCGTGTCACAAACATCGTGTTTTGTTCTCAATAATTGTGTGTTTCCTATTGAATACTTTTCATCACTAATTTCTTTCAAAATTTCCATTTGATATAGTGTAGCGAATAAAAATTCCAACCCCGCATTTGGTGTGACGAAAAATAAAATCAGTGTATTCATTGGGTGACGTTGGATGTGACGGAATTCAAGTGAGGCTAACGCTAGCTTGTCCAGTGCTCAGTATATTTGCAAAACGAAGTTCAAACTCAAAAGGCATTCAGGATACTTAAAACACAACAATCACGCTGCCACCGGAAATGTATCCGAATTCAGGCATCAACGCGGCAGCGGTTGCTGCCCGACATCCGGTAAGTGTTTTCGTAATATACTGAAATTCACACGTGAGTGTAAAATTAGCTTAAAAGAATGTGTTATTGACACTACACCTTCGGTGGGCTTAGTTTTACCCGTTTTTCGTCAGTGTTGCACGTACGAAACAACGATCTCGATGGAATTACCCGGTACCCGACGCTGTTGTGAACGAAACTGGCGCGACATGAAATCGCAACAAGCGAAAATTCCGTACTATTTGATAAGAAGAGACTCAGAATCATCAGAGGAGGCATTGAAAGAATCAAGAACAAAGCTTCATAAGCTCAACAATAGCAAAATTAACCGATCCTTCTTTTTTACAATTTTAGGCCAATTGCAACTGCAATTAAACAGTGATTAGAAGGCTTGTGGAACGCATGATTTTACTTTTCATATAAATAGTAAAGGGAAGCGACAGCATGCATAATGTACCTAAACAGCTGCTAAACGATTAAATTAATCATTAAGAACTTTTACCATAAAAGCATTGTCATATGTAAATCAATTACAATATTCAGAATCTTGCCTTCTGGGAGATGAGATACCTCTGCTAGAGAAACACCAACAAATAAAAACTTAGAATCACTAGCAGAGAACTAAGTTAGCGGATGTTTATAATTAGCCTAGATCTTATTACAGGTCTGTAGAATGGTTCAATCCCTTTAACGCGTTCAACACCACAATGTGGGTGACGCTCTAAGCAGAAGTGAGCAGTTGTTATGTTTACATAGTTTTGTCTCTAGCCTCCATAACTATGGACCGCTATTATGAGAATGAGAATGTATGGTAGTGTAGGCAAAGGCAAACATCTTGACAGTCAGCGTGCTAAAGGTAGAGCCAATTTCCACTGAATCATCACTGTGGAGTAATAATGGTTAATGGTTAATAGTCTTATGCGATTGAACGCAAATTACAAAACAAAAAAAAGAATAGAAAAGGAAAAGGACCGTTCAGCTGGCAAGCAATGGCTCAAAAAGGGGCGAACACAACACTTTCTTACCTGGGCACCATCTTGTCGGTACGTAATTAACCTCTTCTAATTCGATCTTTAAGCTATTGCGTTCACTCTTGTTTGTTCCTTTCCAAAAACCGCTCGGCCGTTGTTTTTTTGGTTTTACACCACCGACAAAATTGTGAAGTAGAACCAAAGCGTACGATGATGTTGCAGCTAAGCAGGAAGAAAAAACACAAAACAAGGAGTAGACGGAAGAGCACGACGCTTCACGGTTGCTGTTGTGTCGGATACGGTGTGTGTGTATACCATTGAAAAGGGTATACGGTTAGGGCTATAGAAAGCGAAGCGAAGGAGGAATGGAAACGCGGTGGGAGATAAATAATATGAATGTTTTTTTTTTATACTGTTTTTGTTAGTTGTGTGCGTGTGTGTGTCTAGGATAAAGCGGCGAGGGTGGATGCGAAGAATAGTTGTAAAAGGAATGAAGTTATAGCGGAGGGTGGCGCACATGGAGAGCACGATGAGGCAGGCAGGCAGGCAGGCAGGTGGTTGTATTTAATTAACGGTGCCGATTAGCGTGAGCCGAGCAAATGCGTCGTTACGCCATATTGGTTTTGTGGCCTTTCGCTTCCAACATAATCTCTTTTTTTTTTCCTCCCGGCCCCGTCGCTGCTATGATTTCTTACAATGTTTGCATGTATGTATGGGTCGGCGCAATGGGTTAAGTTATTAGTTTTTCAATCGAATGATGATGTCTCTTGGGGTCTCTTGAGAAGTGCGATGATTGGGAAATGGATTAGTGTAAACTGTTTGATCGAAAGAGACTCACTTCAAGATTAATTTGTGGAATGTTTTTTGAATTTGTTTACGACGTGGTCTGGTAGTAGAAAAAGTACTTATTTTACTTACCTTGGGCTGCTGGAGGGATTCTCGGAATCGCTCACCGTCCATACCAATCCAATATTTCGGACTGCCACGACTTTACGTGCCAGTACCAGTGCCATTTTGCCGAGGCATGACAAGCCCATCAAACTCTGGCGAGTCTGGGAGAAAGAGTAATTTATTTAATTTTGAGCAATGTATGCTTTATTGTCAATATTATTATTACGCTTGAGAAGCAATCTCCGGAGCGCTAAGTAAAGCATGCGCGCGGCGGGGTATTTGAGAAAACGAACAGGAACAAACCTTTATATATATATGGTGGTTATTACCTAGCGCTCTCTATCTCTCTCTGTCTATTTCTCTACAAGCTAAAAACACCCCCGAACCGATGCGGGAAAAAGGCAGGCCCTGGTTGGTAGCTTTTGCTTCCGTTTGGTTTTCTTATGTTTGCTTTTGGTTGTTCTGTTTTGTTTTGCTCCAGACGCTTCACTCGTTTGTATTGTTTCGATTTTTCCAACGCACACGTTTCCGTTTCAACTTCCTGTGTTACTGGTGTGTTGTTGGTGTTGTTGGTTTTAGGCTGCCGTTCGTTTAAGCTAACAAAACGCAAATGTTTCTACCGTTTCCTGAGCTATGAAGGAGATATGGATCAATACGGGCAAGCGTGATTGACAGACGGTTTTAAAGCAAGTGAGAGTCAAAGGCAGCAATATGGTGGTGGTGATGATTTCCTCTTTTTGGAACTGCATAATAAACGTACAACATTATTGTAGATGCATTAACAAAATGTTGGTCAAAAAATCCTCGAACACACGAAGCGTAAATATAATACTCCATGTAACTAAAAACAGTTATAGAACAGAATTTTGTCTTTATTATAAAGTTTTTATCTAGCAATACGGCCAGGCCGATCTAATTGATAAAAAAAATAAAGTTTTTTATCTTTAACCAATCAACACACAAATACAAACACAGCAAATGGAAATAATTCGTTTCGTTATCTATTTCTAGCGGTTTGATTTTTATGTGCAGTTTTTCATTTTAGAAGAAATGCTGATCAGAAATGAAATATTTGAATTGGATTTAGGATGTTTTCTTTGTTTTATGTTTGGTTTTCTCTTTCGTTATGTTGCTGTTGGTTTGGAGAATCATTTTTGTTTGTATCTGCGAAAAATAGGAAAGATCTGTACGTGTTGCAAATATATTTTATGTTTATTATTTTTTGCTGTCGATTTTTGATTACTTACTTGGGAATTTTAGTTCAGACAATTTTAGGTATTGAGTTTCATGTTCTGATGATACATTTTAGTTAATCAATTATTCATCTTTCTCAAAAGACCTTGAGTTAATTTTTTTCTAGTTTTCCTTGACTATTATTTACCCGAACTCTTATAATAATAATCAATTTATTTAACCTATGAAACGCGTATAATAAAGTCATTTTATGAATCTGTAATTTTTTAAGGCCTTTAATTCGAAGGCAAATTACAACGCTTAATAGTTCGGACACCTTTTGTTAGACAACAGGTTAAGGAGCAGTAAATAATACTTGGTACTTGACGAGCATTTTATATGGTTTTACTTTAAATGCCTTTAATCAGCATTTGACTTATGTAACTCTCAAGGGGATTAATAACAGGGCCTGCGTTAGTACTCATCGCTTTTAGTGATCATTTACGCCTCAAATAGTAGGTGTGCATTTACGTAGTGTTTTATCATCTCCTGCCTGCTTCAAACAAATTTATAGTTATGGACAAAAATGGGAATAACTGACAATCATTTGTTTGCTAAGCTAATAACAGCTGTTGTTACTTTGCGTTCTAAATGGATGGAAATGTGTTCCTTTTTTAAGGTAAATTATCACAAATTCGGCCAGATTGTTCATTGTAAATAAAACTGACTGTAGTACAAAAAGTGTTTATTGTTTGCGAAGTGCATTATGTACCATTATATGCTATCCTAATGCAGTTCTATCTTGGGACTGTTATCGATATCCAGTAACACAAAATGCAATCCTGATTTTGAGTCTCTTCTGGTCAGGTTTTTTTTTTTCATACGTTATGACGCGTTATGAAGGCTTAAATGTCTGCTAGCTGAGTCGAATCTTTTTTATTGTGTGCATGTTTGCCTTTCATTGAAGAGGTTGAAAAAAAATAAAAACTACCGGTCATGCATGCCGTTTCAGTGATCAATAGTTGATTTATGATTTGTTTGTCAGCTCAATGGGTATTTATCTTGCTCAATTGTATTTGCACTGGTATTATACATACAGATGTGGTAAGTTTGTCGATAGGCATAACTGTGAATTGAGGTGTTTGTCCGGTTTTTGTTTACTTGTAGTGTATTGTGAGTGGGGAACAATTGAGGTGAAGAATTTTTTTTTAAGATAAAAACCTCCTTTTTGTTTCTTTTTTCTTATCATTGCAAATATTATTGCTTAAAACATTTTTTTTGGCTAAGCCGTTTTTTCGAAGCCTACAACAAACATTATTTTGCAATAAAAAATGTAATAGCTTTAGGCAGCTTTTCTTTCCAGTTGCTATTTGAGAATTTGTAACAAACTGGTTGTAATTGTAATTGTACGTTGTCCTAAGTATTTATATCCAGGATTTCGATACATATAATGGAATTGTCGAATTATTTACGAGGATGTTTCAATTTAGATATCATGGTGTTAAACTGAAAATCGGAACAATGGGATAGAGTTCAGGAACGTTGAATGCAATGTCGTCATTTGCCACTGTTTTGGTTGTGGATCATCAACTGTTGTTACAAGACGCCATGTAACTCGAAGTGTGACACACACACGCACATTTTTCCCAAGCCCTTGTGTCATATAATAATTGCCTTAAAGTTGTTTGGCATCATTGAATCGCATCGGGTAGGGTAAAAAACGCGAGATAGACATACGCCGTTAGGGTAGAAACGGGACGAACAAGAAGAAAAAAATACGGGCAAACTTCTCATGAGGGCAAGCGAGGCCACACTGGGTGATAAATCGATTTTGAATACAGTGAGGGAAAAATAGACCGTATTAATTTCGGAAGGAAAACGTTAAGCATAGAGAGAAAAAAGGGCCAGATTTTAGGGGATGAACTTGTGTTTGACCCACAGGGTATTTTTCCCTTTCCAATGTTCTTACAATGCCTCTCCCTATTGAGTGCGTGGTTGATATTTTGTTATCGCCTTTGGTGATGGTGGTGGTGTGCGTGTGTCGTCAAAATGGTCGGAGGAACCCTTCGTGGTTCTAAATACCGGAACGGGCTTTGCACACGCGGAGGGTGGTACCGTTTCACAGATAATAATTTCCGGATTAATCTAAGCGTCTGGTTAGTGTCGTCAACATCGGGTCTCCCTCCCACCCCGGTTTCGTTTTTCCAGCTATTTCGATGCGTTTGAGGTCGAACAAAGTATTGGAAAGCGGAAAACGTGAGTAATTGAATGAATGAATGGGGAATAGGGTATCGTTTTTTTTTTGTACACTGATTTGTGTTTGCTCTTCTGGGCATTTTGGAAGAAGAATATGTACAAGGACATACAGTTTGTGCATCACTGTAAGTAATGGTAACATTCGAAGAGCATATAATTGGAGCATATAATATGAAAAGGTTGCGTTTGCAGGATGGAATTACGTTTTTTTGCCTGTACTTATAAAAATAATTTAAAATAGGGAAAAAAAATTGCTACCGAATTCTTCCATACGAGGTGCCGTTGTCTGCTATGGTCCTGATTTCCTTGCAAACCTGATTGTCCTTAATCATTTCGTAACTCAATCATCTGCCATCGTGCTTTTACAACCGATGTTCGAATGTTGCCGTTGTTGTTGTTGTTGTTGATGATGATGATGATGGTGGTGTTCCCGTGCTCAACCTTCTTAATTAACAATTACTACACGGCTGAACATGATTCATTCCTACGTTTGCGTGTCCTATTGCATTGCTATTTTTCGTCCTTCTTTTTTGTTGATTTGTGTATATGGCTGAGCCATAGGAGGAGGTACCGTTTCCTTGGCGAGTGTTTTGTTTAGCTAGCAGTGAAATAAAGAGGGGTTCTACACATTTAAACGGTACAGTAGTGTCAGAGATGCTCGGTTAGAGGGAAAAATAATTCATTGTTTGAATGCAAACGCACGAAATACACACACACACATATGGTGGTGGTGAGCGGACTGTGGAAGATGGATTTAAATTTGTTTACCCTTAAATTGGGACCAGCCACCACACACCGTTCCCGGTCGGGGTTTTTAGTTCCCGCTGGCGGTAGTTTCCGATTGGGGTGAAAAAGTTCCTTACTTCCCTGTCTGGTTGGTCTGCCGCACAGCTACAGTCTGTCGGCAAAACAACTTTAGCTGATTGTTGACGTTGGAGCGAGGGAAAACATTACTTCCATGTGGTGTTCGTGGTGTGAAAATTGGAAAGCGTGTTGCAACTAGGGTGGAAAGTGTAAGAGCGGAAAAGAAGGGTCATGATAACAATTTGAAGACGAAAATGGTTAGATATTATTGCTGATAATTTATTGTATGGCGATGCTTGGCTTGAAAAATAAAATTCCCTTATTCTGGATGTAAGTAAGTCGTGCAAAATAATTAGCTATTTCAACCTTACCGTATAACAGAATAAGAAACGATCTGTAGGAATGATTTAAGCATGGGTAAAGAATGTGAAAATAGGAAAAAGAGCATATGAATTACATTTGGTTAAAACACAAAATTAATGTTAACTAATCAACCAAATCAGTGGCGCCCAGTTTCTGTCACGATAGGACCGGTACCAAATGCCATACGGAAGTTCTATCATTGCATGTACCATCGTACGGAGGAGGACTGACTTACGCAAAAATCTTTTAAAATAATTAATAAATCGATAACAAGTATTTTGCATCTTATTTAATTTTGAATAATCATTTGCTCATTTTGTTTCCTTTCCAGGGCCCACCGCAATCCGCACAGCCGTTCAAATTCACCATAACTGAAAACTGTGATAGGATAAAGGAAGAGTTCAATTTTCTTCAAGCGCAGTATCATAAGTAAGTAATGATCTGAAAACAAAACAAAAAACACCATTTTTAGCATTACAGCAAATCACTAATCAATCAATTTACATTTTTTACAATAAAATTTTCTTTCAGTCTCAAAATGGAGTGTGAAAAACTGGCTCAGGATAAAACGGAAATGCAGCGACATTATGTGATGGTAAGTGGCCAATATTTTTATTTGTCGTTCACAAAGTCAATCTCGAAAATGAAAAGTACAGATTTAAATGTTAAATTAATGAGTTAATTTTTAATTGCTGGATCTACCAGCTACTAAAATTAAAGGGAAAATAGCAACGTTGGATTAATTAAAATAGAATAGATTTTAAATTAATATAAAAACCCGTTGTGACTGTCTAGTGACGGGAAGATTTGTGAGTTTAAAATTATACATGAAAAGCTCCTATATTTTATATTCGTCAGTAGATGTCAAATAAAACCCGTGATATCCTCAACAGCGCCAATTACTAAAAGTTATGGTTTTCTTTTTTTTTTCCTTACAGTACTACGAAATGTCATATGGTCTCAATGTTGAAATGCACAAACAGGTAAATTGAAATGGGAAAATAATAATTACTAAATAAAACCAATTGTTTAATGTTGATTGTTGCTTAGTTCAGGTTAGTTCAGCTCAGCTGCAATTTCGAATTGCTTATTATTTTGTTTTGGTAAAACATTGTAATTTTTGGTCTAGTTTGTAAAAAATACATTGTGAATCTAATTTGAACCTATAATCATATTTTAAAGTAGTTTTTTTTAATGTTTTTTTTTCTAAACTAAACGCTTCCAAATTGAACTAAGCGCTAGATAAGCTATTGATTTTCGGTCAATATCATGAATACTTTCTGCGCGCATTTTATAGTGATAATTGTTTTCCTAGTAAAACGATTCATTTTAAGGAACTTGCCCCGTCATAAACAACGCACGCGATAAGTGTTTAGAAGTTATTTTATGTTTTGTTGTAATACCGCTGCGAATGGTTTTATGTCGAATGCATGTTGCTTTTGATGAAAGCTATTTTACAGTAATTATATTGTCGAAAGTTGACGCTGACGCTGGGCCTGTCCAGTCCTCATACGGTAGGACCGGTGTATCGAATCTTGTCCGGACCCCCCAGCACTTATTACGCTGCTACGGGCAAAACTAGCTCATAGAAAGGCAGACATGGTAGGCCGACACCTCTCAAAGTTGTAGAGTAAACAAGATGAAGGGAAGGATTCTTCACTATTAAACTATTTTTTGTGAGACTGTTTATTGTTGGGACATCCCGTCTTATTACATAAAATATTCACATGAAAGTCCTTTGATAAATACAGCAAGACGCGAACAAGAGTATTCACTATTTGTGTAAAGCAGAGAACCTTACTGTAGATTCTTCGATTCATTGACATCGAATGTTTCATGGGGTTGATTGGATAACTGAATAAAGAGAACGCTATAATGCGTTGCTACCAATGCTTTTTCCGTGCTCGAAATTCCGACCCTAAATGATTGGGAGCAAACCACCTACACCGGCTAAACCAAATCTAAGCTTGAAGTTCGTGTGTGGCTTTCGTTCTGTTTCGTTTTCACTCTCTGTGTGTGATTGTGTCACTGTACCCGGATCAAAACCCGGTCCTCAAAAATGGCGCTATTATCCTGACTTCCGAGGCAATCCGTTATACTTTACCTTGGAGGTAGGTAAATGCCCGCACACGTGACGGCGGAGGAGCAGCATGAAATGAATGTACACCGGCTGGTTTGGAGGTTGGTAAAAGCGTTCTGTGTGTGTTTTGTGTATGTGCTACGGCCGCAACAATCCAGACTCTCGTTGCTTGCTTCTCTGTCATACGGGACGGTGGTTTTCCTCTGTGGTCATATTTGTATCCTATATGATGCGGTCACCCGAACCGCAGCGTTGCGGTGGCTCTACATAGTTACTCTAACCCGCCCGCCCGCCGCACATCTGCGCTCAATATGTGCACGTTGGGAAATCTATTGGTTCCAACTATTTTATGCTATGTACCACAAACCACAGGCCCTCCCGTCGCTCCCTCTTTCTCTCTCTCTCTATCTCTCTCTATCTTTTTGTGCTTCGTCGTCCACCGTCTGGTGGTTTATTTCGTTTTCATTCATACGCCAACCCGTTGTCCCGTGCCGCAGATGCTCACCTCTCCAACGTTTCGTTGTATCGACAATGGTCTAAAAAACGCACCAACATCGAATGGAGTTCGGGTGGCATTTCTGTTCTTCCCAATGGCATACCAGACGATCCACTGTAATGCTATAAACCCCTAACGGACGGTGGTGAGAAGGAGTGAAATTTGCAATGGCGAAAGCTTCTGTGCTTTTCTATGTGGAGGAGAGTAGTTAAATGTAGCAGTTTGTGCGTGTGTGTATGTTTGTGTGTGCGTCTATTCTGGGCCGAGAATGTAGAGTGAACGGCGCTGCTGGTAGATAACAGCTTCCGTCAGCGTACAGTTTCAATTCTTGCAACCACTACAGCGATACCGTCGCAGCATGGCGTGCTTGTTGGGTTGTAATTTTCCCTGAAACTCGAAAGGAAAATCTCTTCTGGCGAACGAACGACGAACGAGTGTTAGGATAGTGTATGGTATGCGTTAAAGCTACGGTATACGGAAGGAAAAATGAAAAATACCAAAACCACTTGATAGACAAGTGGAAAGAGAGTAAACGAGTGCTAGGAGTCACTAGAATGCTTGCGACGACGGAACACCGGGGGGGCTGCAGTACAGTGCTGGAACAGAGTGCTCGAAGAGGAGTGATCAACCATCAACCTTCATCTCGTGAAATCATGAAATGTGGGGTGCGGTCATGCATATTTCGATGGGTACTAGGGATAGATAAAGGGTTGTGTGGGTATTCTCTGGGCTGCTCTCAGGCGTCGTGGCATTGTGGTATAAGGTTGTCCTCTCGTGGCCCATCAGATTGCGCAGGCAAGTGGGAAGGATTTCGGATGAAGAGGAATGTGTATGACGTAGGAAATACAAGCAATGGAGTCGGTGGTTCCTCTCCTTCAATCCTTTTGTATCCTCACAATGTGAGGATGAACTATCCCTGTGTTGGCCTCTATTAAGAGGATAGCTGACTCGTTTAACATATCAGGCTGCTGCTGGTGTAAAGTTAGAGGAGGGCTGTGTGGTTTTATTTTCAATCTAACGGTTTGAATTCGTCGTGTGTTTACTGTACTTCATGTGTGTACATACAATTCTACTACGTGGTGATACTAAACTATGGTTTTGTTTTTATTACATTAGGATCATTCTCCACTCTCGTTTACTAACTTTTCGTTTATTTGCTTGCATACGTAATGGTGTGGTGTTCAATTATCGTCTTGCACTGGGTCGGTTAAAACATGTTTACACGCATTTCGAACTCGATTTGGTGCGTCGCCACACAACGGTGGTTGATACTGATGTGCGGGCTTTGGTAATATCCATTCCTCGTACGTAGAATAGACCGGGGAGAATGGACCGAGCAGAATAGTCAAGAAAACCAGCGCATAGTACATCAAGAAAGCTTCCCGAGGTTGTTGCGGTGTTTAAGCAGAAGGAATTTTAAACAATTTGGCATACTTCCGGGTCGAATTATTATCCGAAATGAATCATGTTTAGTTGTCCAATGAAATAACTTAGCCAACAGTTGTTTACTCTGAAACATTGCGATGAATGAAAAAAAGGTTTAAAATCATTAAAATTTAAATCATTAAATTGCTTTGTTCTGTACTGACTGATTGCGACTATTTCACAAGTACTCCAGACTTCATGGTTCATTTACGTGAACAGCCAACTAAATAGTTCCGTTCCACTCATTAAAAGCAATAACACCGGTAGTTCGGTGATGAAGTGGTTTTATTTTGATCCGGGAAGGAAACTCTCTGCTGCCATCCAAATAAATACTCTATTTTTTCTTTGGTTTCCTTTTTTCTATTTAAGTTCTGTGGTATTGAGTAATTGCAATCGATTACAAAAGTTTTTATATTTATTTGGAACGGCCTGTGGGCGTATTGCTTATGAATTACTACAGTTATTACAGTTAAACACATGTTTTTTAATTTTATATTTTTACAGACAGAAATATCAAAAAGGTTAAACGCAATTATCACACAGATCGTGCCGTTTCTGTCTCAAGAGCATCAGCAGCAAGTGTTAACAGCTGTTGAACGAGCGAAGCAAATCACAATGTCGGAACTGAATAGCGTAATTGGGGTAATACTTATTAGCGAAGCTCAATAATTGACTGTTAAATAATGTCGAATTTTAATTTCTCCCCTTCGTAGCAACAACAACGACCTGATTTGCCCAGATTATTACAACAGATGCATGCTCAACAAATTCCGGGTGCTCACGGTGCTCCACCGATACCGGTCGGTATGCCTCATCCTAGTCTTGGCCCAGGTGCACTAGGAGGACCGTTAGCTCTCGGCAGCACACCTCCTCAGCATCCATTAGCAATCCTCAACAAGCAGGAATTGCACAGACCAGAAGAATCGAAAAGTAGCAATAGTAACATAATGCCATTGGATGACAGACACGTAAGTTAAAGTTAAGACGATCTTTGCATGAACATGAAACTTTTTAACGATTATCTTTCCTCTGTTCTATGATCTCCCTATAGCGAAGCTCAATTTCTCCATCGGATCGTGATAAATACCGTCCAAGGACCCCGGAATCAACACATGAATTGAAGAAAGTTAAGAAGGAAGAAAAAGACATGGGACATGTAAGTACAAATATTATAGTGAGCAAATGAGCAAGCATGCCGTTAGAAGAAGCGAAATTAACTAACATTGCTCTCTATCTCTCGTAGTCTGATGGTGAAAAGTCCGATCAAGATCTAGTGGTGGATGACGCATCAGAGATAAATCCCATGAGCCCAATGCCCAATCAACATCATAATGGTAAATCAATAATTACAATATCCCATTGTTTTGGGTAATTATTTTGAGTAACATGTTGTTTTGTAATCATTAGGCACAGCGTCGCCACGCGAAAATGGCATGATGCAGAAGAAAATGGATGTGCAAGATCGAGATCGCATTGGAACACATTCGCCTCGATCAGGTATGCCGAGTTGTTTCTCTTATCAATTATGACTTTTGTACTAACTTTGTTTTATTTTTACATTTCCCTAGGAACGTCATCCAACGCATCGACTCCTTCGAATAAGAAACTGGACGATAAACCTACCACGCCTATAGCAAAGCCAGCTACTCCTACCAACTCGGTTGCAAGTAACGGTGTACCGAAGGTGGTAAATAAACCTCCTGTATTGAATCCTGGTTATCCACCGTACCTTGCTGGTCCTTTAAATGGTATGATACATACACACACACATGCACACACAAGATCAGCGTAAAATTGTTGAATATTGCTAATCCAAAACTTTGATTTTAGGCGCACCACACGATTTGCAAGCCGCAGCAGCCGCTGCAGCAGCGTACGGTGGCCCCGGTGTGCACAATAATCTGCCACATTCGTTGAATAACTACGCTCGTGCTCCGTTGGCATTCGATCCCCACCCGCAGATGCGTGCACCCCTCGGCCCGATTGGTATCCCCGGTGGAAAACCGTCAGTATCTTAAACCAAGTTTACAAACGTAAAAAGAAAGCAAGCGGGTACAATGAGGGCTTTATTTCTAAAAGAATGTTTTATGTTTTTTTTCTGCACTTGAACTTCAATGCAGAGCTTATTCATTTCATGTAAATGCTGACGGACAAATGCAACCAGTGCCATTTCCCCAGGATGCCCTAGCTGGTCCTGGTATTCCTCGCCACGCTCGTCAAATTAGCTCGCTGAACCATGGTGAAGTAGTGTGTGCGGTAACGATCTCCAATCCGACAAAGTATGTGTACACCGGTGGCAAAGGATGTGTGAAGGCGTGGGATATTTCGCAGCCCGGAAACAAAAGTCCCGTATCGCAGTTGGATTGTTTGGTAAGAGAAATATTCTACATTAATTGGAAATCGTTCTCTCGACAAAACCGGATCTAATGAGTTCTGTTTTTTTTGTAGCAACGAGACAATTATATCCGTTCGGTAAAACTTTTGCCCGATGGACGAACGCTGATTGTTGGGGGTGAAGCATCTAATCTTTCGATCTGGGATCTAGCAAGCCCGACGCCTAGAATCAAAGCCGAACTAACATCAAATGCGCCAGCATGTTATGCGCTTGCCATTTCACCTGACTCCAAAGTGTGTTTTTCGTGTTGTTCGGATGGTAACATTGCCGTTTGGGATCTTCAAAATCAGACTTTAGTTCGACAATTCCAAGGTAAGCTAAACTTGTTAAACTTAAACTTGCGACAGTTAAAAGTAATCACACCTGTAAATGTTATTGTCCGTTTGTAGGACACACGGATGGAGCGTCATGCATTGATATAAGTGCCGATGGTTCGAAGCTTTGGACAGGCGGTTTGGACAATACAGTACGTTCGTGGGATCTTCGGGAGGGAAGACAGTTACAGCAACACGATTTTAGTTCACAAATTTTCTCTCTTGGATACTGTCCAACGGGTAAGCAAAATCTCATCCAAGCAAAATGGAGGAGATGGTAGAATAGATTTGGGAAGCGAATTAAAAATAATAAACATGATTACTTTGCTAGGTGAATGGCTTGCCGTTGGAATGGAAAACTCGAATGTGGAAGTGTTGCACGCTACCAAGCCCGATAAGTATCAGCTACATCTACACGAAAGCTGTGTGCTGAGTTTGAAGTTTGCCGCTTGCGGCAAGTGGTTCGTTTCGACTGGTAAGGACAACTTACTGAACGCGTGGAGAACACCTTACGGAGCCTCAATCTTCCAGGTAAGAATGGGGGGAAATATTTATACATCGTGTTCAAAGAAATTGGGTTTATTTGTTAGCTGATATACTGATACTTGCTTTTCTCGATTGTAGTCGAAGGAATCTTCCTCGGTGCTAAGCTGTGATATATCCGCCGATGACAAATACATAGTTACGGGCTCGGGCGACAAAAAGGCTACTGTTTACGAAGTCATCTATTAAGGTTGGTGGATAGTAGTAGTAGTCTTAAGCAGAGCAATAGAGCGAGATACAGAAATGGGAGGAGGAACAGGATCAATGGTTTAAGAATAGAAAAACGTAGGAAAAATGAAAAAGGAACACAAAGATATGAAATCTAAAACAGAGAAAGTTGGGGGGAGGAAAAATGAAAAGGGTAAGGGGAGACACAAATTCCTCAAATGTACATTAATTAGTAGTTCTGTGCGATGCTTTCTTCTCACATCCGTTTGTCAGCTTCCTGCTTTACTGTGCTGTGTCGATCTGTTACTGGTTTTCTGGTTTTGGTAATCAGAGAACGCTTCGCGACTGAACTATGAATCTCATATCTTCCAAAAGTAGTAGGATGCACAAATTGTTGCAATTGTGGTTCATACTGTCACCGGAACAACTTTTTCTTTCACTTTTGACTTGACGCCTGTGCTATAGAACGATTACCAATGTACAGACAACAACAAAAAATACTCCGTTAGGTGTAATTAGTTTATTTTACAATAATTGCATGCATGTAAAACGAAATGTTCTGTTAAAAGTAACACATTACGCGAAAGTTTAGCTGCAATTTTCACACGTGATCGACACACACACACTGAAACGCGGGTTCATTTGCTGAGTATTGTAGTGAGAAGATGCAAAAGCAAAACTAGTAGAACTGAGGGTATTGCTTGACAGACTTTGTATAAAATTAGTATCTAAATATGTTAGATGATTTAAGGATAAACGAAGATTTTGATAAGGGTAAAAAATGAAATCATAGAAGAGAGAGGGAAAGAGAAAGCGAGAGAGAGTGATATCGTGCGGTAATGAATGCTTACGCTTGGTACGAGGAAATGAAATCAGTTTAATAATAAAATTATTTGTACGAGTAGTAGCCGTTTGAAGATGCCTGATAAATAGATGGAAGGCAAACTGCTGGTAAAGAAGGTTAAAGCTCGATGTTAAAACGGTTCTATAGGAGCATTATGCTACACGTTTTATAAAAATGAACCATTAATTTGACAATGTGTCCTGCCCGGCTGATTTAGATTCGTTTGGGAAGCTTTGGGATGCGAATCCAACGCGCTGTAC
>KZ062295.1:31625-168137 GCA_002091835.1 Anopheles maculatus
AGAGAAAGCGAGAGAGAGTGATATCGTGCGGTAATGAATGCTTACGCTTGGTACGAGGAAATGAAATCAGTTTAATAATAAAATTATTTGTACGAGTAGTAGCCGTTTGAAGATGCCTGATAAATAGATGGAAGGCACAGCACACCTCCTCAGCATCCATTAGCAATCCTCAACAAGCAGGAATTGCACAGACCAGAAGAATCGAAAAGTAGCAATAGTAACATAATGCCATTGGATGACAGACACGTAAGTTAAAGTTAAGACGATCTTTGCATGAACATGAAACTTTTTAACGATTATCTTTCCTCTGTTCTATGATCTCCCTATAGCGAAGCTCAATTTCTCCATCGGATCGTGATAAATATCGTCCAAGGACCCCGGAATCAACACATGAATTGAAGAAAGTTAAGAAGGAAGAAAAAGACATGGGACATGTAAGTACAAATATTATAGTGAGCAAATCGGCAAGCATGCCGTTAAAAGAAGCGAAATTAACCAATATTGCTCTCTTATCTCTCGCAGTCTGATGGTGAAAAGTCCGATCAAGATCTAGTGGTGGATGACGCATCAGAGATAAATCCCATGAGCCCAATGCCCAATCAACATCATAATGGTAAATCAATAATTACAATATCCCATTGTTTTAGGTAATTATTTTGAGTAACATTTTGTTTTGTAATCATTAGGCACAGCGTCGCCACGCGAAAATGGCATGATGCAGAAGAAAATGGATGTGCAAGATCGAGATCGCATTGGAACACATTCGCCTCGATCAGGTATGCGGAGTTGTTTCTCTTATCAATTATCACTTTTGTACTAGCTTTGTTTTATTTTTACATTTCCCTAGGCACGTCATCCAACGCTTCGACTCCTTCGAATAAGAAACTGGACGATAAACCTACCACGCCTATAGCAAAGCCAGCTACTCCTACCAACTCGGTTGCAAGTAACGGTGTACCGAAGGTGGTAAATAAACCTCCTGTATTGAATCCTGGTTATCCACCGTACCTTGCTGGTCCTTTAAATGGTATGATACATACACACACACATGCACACACAAGATCAGCGTAAAATTGTTGAATATTGCTAATCCAAAACTTTGATTTTAGGCGCACCACACGATTTGCAAGCCGCAGCAGCCGCTGCAGCAGCGTACGGTGGCCCCGGTGTGCACAATAATCTGCCACATTCGTTGAATAACTACGCTCGTGCTCCGTTGGCATTCGATCCCCACCCGCAGATGCGTGCACCCCTCGGCCCGATTGGTATCCCCGGTGGAAAACCGTCAGTATCTTAAACCAAGTTTACAAACGTAAAAGAGAAAGCGAGAGAGAGTGATATCATACGGTAATGAATGCTTACGCTTGGTACGAGGAAATGAAATCAGTTTAATAATAAAATTATTTGTACGAGTAGTAGCCGTTTGAAGATGCCTGATAAATAGATGGAAGGCAAACTGCTGGTAAAGAAGGTTAAAGCTCGATGTTAAAACGGTTCTATAGGAGCATTATGCTACACGTTTTATAAAAATGAACCATTAATTTGACAATGTGTCCTGCCCGGCTGATTTAGATTCGTTTGGGAAGCATTGGGATGCGAATCCAACGCGCTGTACATGTGTGTGCTCTTACAAATGTTTGGCTATCTACACACATACACACACACACAAATTGATGGGAGGAAAATGCTGGAAAAGAATGATTGTCATAACATAACTTTAGACTGAAAGTGACCATTAGTCTCATTTAATTTGTTACGTTATTCATTAAAGCTTATGCGCCCGCCCCCTTATCATCGCCAGCATTAATTATTTTTCTGCTTTCCCGTTTTTGTGTAGCATAGCTTAGGGTACGGTACGATAATATTTTGAAAGTACACATATAGGTAGCGGATCCCTGTCTTGTACAATAGATGGAAGTGGACAGTACAGAACTATAGAGAACCTCACAAAAACATTAGTATGTATGATAAGTGCACAGTGACGCTGTTATGGTTAAAAAAAAAACAATGTGCAGGTGAATGGCTTTTTCGGAACAAAAAGCTGTTAAATAAAGAAAACAAATGACAAAGAAACGAGCATCGGTGGGATGTGTTGATATTGGGTGTTTGGAAAATTAACATTCGAAAATGTGATAGTACAACTGCGTATTATTCATAAATCTTCCTTTTACTAGTTCCGCGGTGAATGTACGCGGTACGCCAGGGAAGCGTTGCTTAGTGACGTCCAACAAACACTCATTTTTTGCGAGTTGGAAGGAATGGCATTTGTTTTCTGATCGTTTTCGTGATGACCGTTGGTAACGAATTATTTATATCATTCTGCGTAACCAAAAGAAACAGTAACCAAGTAGGCAGACGCGGATCATAGTACAAGCAAAGTAGTAGGCCCATGAGCTTTCAACGGGTTCCGCATAAATATACAGAGGTGGATCTTGATATAAGTGGTCCATGAGTACGCCATCAGCATTTAAAAGACCACGGAACTCCATTAGCAGTAAATAAAATCTTAGAAGTATTATTTTGGATACTGCTAGTTAAAGTTGAACAGCGAAGGAGTGAGAGTTAAGTAGTTGTGTAGTCAATCCTCATTACGGGGCAGAGTTCCGGATAGGATTCGAATCTCGGTCCTACGGTGTGAAAACCGGCACTGCCAATCACCTCGGCTAACGGTGATAGACATCTTTGAAATGGTACGTATTGGTGAATTGATAATCTAAGATAAATAACACAATGAGAGAACAGTCAAATGCAGACAAAACTGCATTATTTTCAATTTCAGACAGCAAACAATGACATTTTTTTTATTCGTGTAGAACGGCCTGGCCGTACTGCTAAACAATGACATTTTCAAGATATGAATATTATAAACCACAATACTGAAATGAGATAACAGATGAGATAGTAAACAACATTAAACAGCAGGACAAAATTGAAGTTGAAAGAAGAGAGTATTTTGCCATTTACCGACCACATTCCACTCATGTATTGTAGTACAGTAATGACGGTAATGATGGGTTGGTTTGGCTAATTATTTATTTTAACAACATATCTTACAATTATATACGGCAACCAACCGTCAAGACATTGTTGCACGACCGTTGCACATTCCGTCCCAAAGCAGCACAACCCAAATGAATGATTGCTGCTGCTTCTCCAAAGAACTGCAAAGCTGAGTACTCATATAACACACGGTACAGTGTAAATAGTATCGCCGTTATATGCAAGAAAACGATAATTGGTAACGATTTTGCTTTAATCGAGTGATGTAGACAATTAAGCATTGGATTTGTCAGTGTTCAGTGCTGCCAGCTCGTGGTTGAGTTGTTCAACAGGGGCTTCCCGCCGGAATACCGCTTTGTAGGCGAAGGCAGTCAAAAACGCAGCTCCCAGTGGGCCAACCCAGTATATCCAGTGTGCGTTGTACACACCGTTCCATAGGACTGGTCCCAACGAACGTGCCGGGTTCATACTCGCGCCGGTGTAAGGGCCCTAGAATTTGTAGCGAACAACAACAAAAATCAATTAATGTATTTTCTTCTGGTTCTGGCACGAATAATGTTACATACCGCCGCCACGGCTAGTGCTCCGACAGTGAAACCAAACTTGAGCGCCACCGAATCGTGATGTTTGGCGTTGCGAGGATCCCAAACACCACAGCACACCAACACCAGCACCATCGTTGCAACAAATTCGATGCCAAGTGCCTGCATGCTTGAGATAGCACTGTTCGGTTGTGTCACGCAGAAACCGGCTCCCTTTTCTAAGGCATCGTTGAACACGGCTGCCGGTGTTAGCAGCTTCAGGATGCCGTACCCCATAAAGGCACCTATGCATTGTGCTGCACCGTATGCCAGGGCCATCTGCCAGGGTTAGATAGACGGAGGTACATATTTTAATATTCGTTTAAGGATAAGCCTTTTAGAGGCGCATACGTACCTTGGTGGAAACTAGCTCATACACCCAGGCTGCTGCAGTGACGGCTGGATTGAGATGCGATCCGGAAACGCATCCGAACACTTGCACGATGATCATCACTATCAGACCAAAGTTGATGCACAGCTCAAAATGCGATGGGGTATGGCCCAACCCAGAAACGCATCCCATGCAGCCTAACATCACCAGCAGCCCTGTACCGATCAGTTCGGCCAGAAATACCGAAATATTATCGAGCGTGGATTTTTTCATCGTGCTGTTCTGTAAGTAAAAGGAAACGTAATGAGGGTAAGGCTTTTAACACTAAACACCACTAAATGTGTAGTATTTTTTTTATTTAAAATGGAATTTAAAAGACACAAGAAATATTCATAGTGGCATTCTCGATTGATTGTTGTTTTTGTTTGATGAGCTTGATATACTCATTCCTCTCAACACATGATACTCAAAAGAGTAATATTGTATTATATGGCGCCAATAATGCAAGCTAATCAGTGCAGTTCAGAATTGTCATGTGTCTTATCAGTTTTAAGTAGCAGATATAGTGGCCATTTATAGCAGCTGTAGCTGCTGTTTCTGTACCGCTGTGCACTGGTTTACACGGGTACGGTGTAAAAGATCTTTGCAGTTGTGTATCTGCACTTTGGTAGCAGACTCTTCATAACATACTTGTTGTTACTTTTGTAACTTAAGAATTTGTAAATTATAGAAATTCAATACTACAATTGGCTGTTAGATAAACTTGACGCCGAATGTACTTTAAATATAAAGTAATATCCTTGAGCAATACTTTGTTTTTTTTTTATTCTCTCCAGTGTCCATTAGCCTCCATTTAGCCAGGTTGGTTGGCCCGGTTGATGTAACCAAGTGGCCATGTTTGTGTAGATAACAGCAAGCCAAACATGACGATCGTCAAGAATCACATGGTTATTGAGGTAGTTTTATATCACTGAAGTGTGGTGTACCAGCTTGTTGTAAATGGATGAATCCGAGAGGCCTCGTGGCTCATTGCGAAGCTGAGAAGCTGAGAAGGAACAATCTGTGTTCCTTCGTTTGGCACACTGGCAGGTAGCGTTAAATATTTGCCTCATTCTTTATCTACCCGGTTGGATCCGGTCTTGCAGTGAGTTGAATGTGTAGATGGAACGTTGTTAAGAAACAACGGTGGCGAGGTCGAGATTAGATGAGCTACTTTTTTCCAGCTATAGTCAAACGCTACTGCAGCCCAGTTGTTGATGTCTTATCGAAATGTTTACCTCACCAACGCAACAAAAATCTGATCGGTTGGTGGTATCAGTTCGTTATCATCGGAAGACGATAATTTGAACAAGAACAATCATGGTATAACCTTTGAACAGTGTAATTCCCTTTTGCTTTTTAAGGGCTCGCCTTTTTCGCTTTGCGTCTTGCGAGAGTTGTCTCAAGATGACGTAACAAGAAAGTGAAAAATGTGCGTCTTTTTCTTTTTCGTGGATGTTACTGAGCTGAGCTGTAGTAGAAGTATGACGTTCGTTTGATATTGTGGCATGGCATGAAGGGGTTATCGTAACGACGGTTCACCGATTTTGTGTTACGACCCCGGAGGTTAGATTCGAGCGAATGATGAACATTATCTCCCGAGTAGAGTAACAGGCTTCTGTCTGCCATTTGGAATCCGAACGATAGACAAACGGTCGGTGGACTCGGATCGGATGTTGTTCAAGTTATCAGTTTTATATTTAGGACTGAACCCACCCCAGAAGCCATTAATAACCAATTCAAATGAGTGAAAACTTGATTTCGAGACGCGAGAAGTGTAGAACCTAGTTGCGATGCTCCGGTAATAACAATGTAGTGTGCTGCTGTGAGGTGGTTTGCAGCAAAAGCTATAGACTTGGTAACTGTACGACCTGCCAGCGAGCCCCATTAGTAGGAGCTAGATGATCATATATCAAAACTTGTTTAATGCATCCTGCATAAGAAATTGCACTTGGTGCAGGAATGCTGAGAATGTGATTGGAATCGATCGAATCGAACTTCGATCGAATCAATTGACTAAAGGGAATAGTAGCTAAAGCAAGCCGTCATCCGTAATGTTTGCTGATTTCTAAGAGTTGTCGTCATATTTCTCTACATACAAAAAACCGAATCCAACGGGCGTTTTACTGAAAGTTTAACACAGCATTTACGTAAATTTAACAAGAACATTTTCTTCCCGCCAAATCCTACCACAACACCACCGTACTACCGTATCAATCAACTCTAAGGGCAGACGTGCAACGTGCATTATTTGCTTTGGAGCTATTTGTGCTAGGTGTGTTGGACATCACCGTTTTTGTCTCTTGCATTGCATTGCATCTTTACTGTGCTTATAAAATACTTCCGTGTACCTCTCCGGTATTTTTAGTTCCGTACGGCGGTGCGGGGCACAAAAAATTAATTTACTCTGGCTTGACTTTATACAGAGTGATGTGACCGCGATTATCGGTATTCGGTGTTTGAATTTCACTTGACACTGCAACCGACAGTCACCACCACACCGCTGAACCCCGCGGGTGTTCGTTTATTATGTGTTCTTCATTCGTGTGTGTTTTTTTTTAAATACACCCATCTCTAACGAGCGGACGTTCTCGGACGAGTTTGGTTGGCTGGTCGCTATCGCACGTGGCCTTTTTACCCTCATCGGGGGTCATCGGCGAGCAAACATTGTGGCGATGTGAAAATGTAAATAACTGGTAGTGTACGGGAAGGAAGAAAAAAGAAAAATTCGCCCATGTGTGTGCCCGTGAACCGAGCCGAATTGTAATTCTGTAAATGCTTTCACCGCGGTACGGTTCGACATTTAAAATCAAAGTCATTGCCAGTGCGGGTTGGTTGGAGGGCGCGATACTATAACTAAGCTAGGATGATCATTCTTTTGGAGCAGCCCGCTTTTTTGTGTACTATCGTTTTCGGGATAGCATTTCGTAATTTAATATTTTAGAATGCGTATTGTTCACTTGTTTGTCACACAGGCACACACACACACACACGCACACACAATACTGCAACTAGGGTTAACACTGTGAACTTCCGTAGCCCCGGGTTTCCACGCAAAAAACTCACCGTAAAAGGAGCAAAAGGAAACGCCACACGGGGCAGATACAGAAGACACTGTTCGCGAAGAAGCTGCTGCTGCTGTGCGGTAAAAAGCTGTGATGCAACGAGGATCCGTCGATGCGCCGACGACTTGCGGCTGGGAGGAGTGTTAGCGAGTTCGATGCCACGAGCAAACTGATAGCCGTCGTCGCCCGACGCTACTGAAAACCCGCTTCGCCGAGGGGACTGCCGTTGCTGATAAGTAGCATTGGCACCTTTGGTTGCCGTGGATGTCACCGTGGACGGTTGCGTTAACGCCATGCTTTCTTAATCTACCGCCGTTTCGAGCGCGCCTAAGTACTACCACTACTACTGGCGTAAGTGTTGGTACGCACCGACCCGTTTGGTTTTGCTCCTTTTGCTCACTACGGAGTGGAGTGTAACCTGGGATGCAAGGCTAGCGCGCACTGCTGACACATATGTGTGCGACCTCGCGGATCGAACTGGGTGCGTGAGATGTGTGTAACCGTGTCTCCGTCCACAGTGCGGCGGCGGAGGCCAGTAAACACAAACGGTGTGGTGTCGCAAGGATGAAAGAGGTGGCGTGGAAAATAGGAGTCAGACGCGCGATGCTGGAATATTTTTAGAATGTCTTGCCTGGTGAATTCCCTCCGTTCAATACGCGTGTACGCTGTTCATGTATATTATTGTTTTTTGTTGCTTTAAGAAATCGTGCGCTCAAAGGAGGTTCGAATTATGTTTCATAGTCAATCGGAAGATGTATGGACCGGAGGAAGCTTGGGGGATTTTTGTTTTTGTGGTGATGTATTTAGTATTGGCGAGCAGTGTTGAAAATATAAAACCAATATTACAATCGGAAGATGTATGGACCGGAGGAAGCTTGGGTGATTTTTGTTTTTGTGGTGATGTATTTAGTATTGGCGAGCAGTGTTGAAAATATAAAACCAATATTATGTTTTTCATACATTAAAGATATAAAGTTTTCAAAACTAAGTGGATTAGTAAGAGCTTAGCTTTAAAGACTGCATGTTTAGCTCTACATTTGGGTTTAACATTTGTTTTACAAAAGGCATAATTCGTTTTGGAATACGGAATGATTATTGTTGAATCATTATGAAAGTATTTCATTAATTTGTTCTTGTATAAAAGCGAAAGGAATTTTAAATACGGGGGTGATCAAGTGGCCCATTGGTACACGCAGATGCCGGTCTTTCATAACGTAGAACGACCTGGCTGTGAAGCAAAAAAAAAAGAGTGCAAATGCCGTTTGTAAACAGCACAACCAAAAGCAACACGAAACCAACATAATCAATACGAACTTTGTATTCAAATCAGTTACGTTCGGCATGGTTGGCGGTCGTTATGTTAGCCGTTTTGAATTTCCCGTTGTTGGGAAGTGTACATCGACAAAACCGATCCTAAAAATAGTTTTAAATTTTCAACTATGTTTAACAAAAAGAATCTTAGTGTTTTAGTTTGAAATACAATAAGGGCAAGGCGATCGCTAGTCTTGTCAATGTGTTGTCAATAAAAATAAAATTTCAAAAAGTTTGTGGGGTGGGTGGTGGTATTCGGTTGTACAATGTTTTTTTCGTTGAGGCTTCAAACATTTATAATAACAGTATCAGTTTGCTATATCTGTGCAGCTTTGCAGGGATTGAATCGCTTTAAATAAATATTAAACTATAAATGCTTACCACTGGCAGGGTTAGAAGAATTTTAATAATCTTCAGGATACATTTATTACTGTATTTATGTACTAAACAATTATTGCGGCATACTGTTTGTGGCGCTGATTAGGGTAAGATGAAAATAATGAGATATTTGATCAATACTCAACTATATCATTGAAATTGTTTTGCTGTTTCTTGTGATGGTTTTATAAATTGCACATTGTGCAACTCGATTCTTTTGTTTTCTCAATATTTCTTTATTCAATAAGTTCATTAATTTCGCGAGATGGCTTCATTGTTGCAAAAATTATATATTTGTAATGAAAGATTGAGTTACTGCTAAACATACGTTTCAATTTACACAATGATAAGCATAATCAACTCAACTGGAGTGGATGTTTCAATTAAGAACTTTAGGTTATTCAACTTGTATCTTAAAAATTATGAGTTTAACAAACTATACAAAAAATCTGCTGCTATCTGTTGTTCCTCGAAAAAATGTAACGGCACAACAGTGCTGAATTAAATGGCCAATGTGAGCGATGAGCTTCTACCATTGTGTCGAACAATACACATTCGAGCAGTTTCTTCTCACTTGCACGAATTTCGAGCAGTTTGCTTTGAATTCGATGTGAGTCGAGCAATTATGGTACATTTTTCAAATTTGTGGATTTGCCGTTTGTTCAAAAATGTTTGTATGTGCTTTTTTTTTTTAAATTGTAACACGGAAAAAGTAGGTTAAATGTTTGTTTCATTGCAATTTGAATTGCGATAGCAGAACCTGATGCGGATTGGTTTTATTCGGATTGAGATTAATGTGTATTTCTTGGTTATGAACTCAATACGGGGATTCCAAGTGTATGTGATTCATTACTTACTTACTTACTTATTTACTTGATATGATGTGATTCATAAAATTTTATTGAAAGAATTTGAATTTTTTTTATTAAGAGTTTTACTATACAGCAGTTTTTATTAAATTTAGCATAACGTTCAGACCTTTTCAAATTGTGATTCTTTATTATGTACAACACAAACGCACACCTGTTCTTGTGGAGCCGGTGCTGGGTTAACCAGTTCGTCATCACTATTTACTTCTCCTCGAAATACGTACTTGTATATTATTGGCATTATGATACCAGCCAAGGGTGGACCCACAAAGTAAATCTGAGAAAGAGTCGTTCAAAAATTTGTTTGTATTAGAGTGAGGTCATTCACTTATGTGCACGCATCTTCTTACCCATATTTTGTGATAACTATTGTTCCAAACGCATGGTGCTAGTGTTCGGGCAGGGTTCATGCTGGCGCCAGTTGCCGGACCTGCAGCAACCGAAATAGCCGCCACTAGTAGCGCAAATTTTACTGGGCCCGAATCCTGATGCTTAGCGTTCCTTGGGTCCCAAACACCACAGCACGCCCATATAAGAATTCCAGTAACGATGAACTCTATTGCCAAAGCTGCCCCTGTAGTAAGGCTGGCATGTGGAGCCGTAACACAGCTTCCATGACCGCCCACTAATGCTTGATCGAAATAAGCTTGCGGAGCAACACCCATCAACAGCCCGTAACCGCATAAAGCACCGGTAAACTGAGCGACAAAGTAAACTAGTACCATCTAAAACAGAAAGGCATAGGCATTAGGGAAAGTGACGATGTTTGTGTCGCTGCAACATACCATGCATGAAAGATCACCGTAGATATATGCAGCAATGGAAACGACGGGGTTGATGTGCGCACCGGACACCACGCCAAACGTGATGATCACCACCATAACCGTGAAGCCAAATATTACGCCTCGGCTAAAGTTGGTTGTAACGTTGTCGAAACCATCCAAGCAACCCATGCATCCGAGAAACATGAGCGTTGCTGTGCCGAAAAATTCTCCCAAAAACTTGGTAAGGACGACAAAGGATGACGTATTTGTTACTGCAAAAAATGCAAATAGAAAGTCGTTAAGCGGTTGAATTAAAATTTGGGAAGAAAAAATGCAGTTTGATTTTGTATTTAAAATGGTGTTCACAGTCAGTTAGAGGGCGCAGATACGTCAAACTCATTTCACTGGTATACCACATTTTAATTATTACAGAACCGTTAAGGGCAGTTGTAGAATTTTAAATATGTGGTCAAACGCACCACATTGCGATACTATGAATTGAACAATAAAACGTAAAACAATCAGAAACTTGGCGACGATGTAGGTGTGGAATTGACCAAAGAAAATACAAAGAGTGGTTTAAAGTGTATTCAAGTGATTTCCACTTGAAAAAGACCGGAACGATAACATATTCAAATAAACAGAGATATTTAATTGATTACGTTTAGTTAAGAGAGAAATTCTTTTACACTCACGCACGTTTGTTGTGTTGTGGATTCGAGCCATAGCGTAATGCCGGTTTTGGCTGAGTACTTTAAACTATTCACAATAATACTGTACTATTTTGAACTACAAATAACATCCCTCCAAACATCCAGCAAACAAATGCAATAAACCATGTCCATTCTGAATGATATAAAGTCGATTATCATCTCATCTGACAACAAGCATTCAAATCGTTTGATGTCCATTGCATTCCAGTGAAGCATCATTGCGTGTCATATGGTTTTGAATGTCATTTTATAGCGTGAGGATCAAATGGCAAATGTTTAGAGACTCATTCGGTTTGCGATACCTCGCAGGTGATAATAAACTTGATTGTGAGTTGAGGTCTCCTACCATCAGATATAACCGTGGCCAAGATGCAATGAGGCTGAGTGGAGAATAACATTCGACTTTACTTACGAGTTACGAAAAAAAAATTCTTCAATTACGTTTGAGTAGAAGAATGTTTTATTAATGGCTGATTTCGTTAAAACAATACGTCAAAAAGAGAGGATCAATATCTGCAATAATCTGTAACTCATTGTGCAAAAGTCAAACATACATATTTACTATCTAGGGTACTGATCTACTTTATTTAACTACTTTGTGTTGTGTTTAAAACAAAATAATAATTATCTTCATCGTCATAACCGTTATTATTATGAACATCTATACAAGGTTGCTGTTTACACTATCATAACAGATATTGTTATCACGGATTAAGAGCAGTTTGAAGCTTTGGAATGTTCATCCATCTGATAGAGAATTGCGCATAAATGTGGCAATAGATGGGATTTCTGCAGAATTTTTCCTTACAACAATAAAAAAAGCACCAGCTTGTAATTTTGATGGAACTAAACTAACACTTTTCAATTGTTTTTCTTGAATGTTATGCTTACACGTAGTCGATTTGCACTATTCAAACTGTTTGCATGTACAACATAAAACAACCATAAATTTGCGATGCTCATTACAACTCACTTTTTGTATGCCATGAAGCTGGCCGCTTCAATCCGTCTTGAACAGCATCTTCCGATGCGTGTCTTCCATTGGCCGGTTCTGCACCATTGCTAGCAATCTGTTGTCGATGTTGTTGCGATAATCCGTTGTGCGTCATATCTACCACCGCTACTCACTACAGGCTGTGTTCGATTGCGCGACAATTTGCTTCTAATTGAACACATTAAAACTAATCTCTCCACACTTTGGCTTGGAATGTTGCAGGGGTATGTGTGTTTTTTTTTCTGTAAGCTACGTGACCACTGGTACGGTGCCGTGATCCACTAACGCATCGATCGATAGGTGGAATGTTTAGAAATTCAACAGGTCGAACAACCGCTCCGGCCGAACGTAACGTACAAACTGGCAAAGGTAGCGGCATCGTAGTAGTGACTGCGTCGACTCAATGATTGACGCTTATCTTTGCCGATAACAAGGTCAATCAACGAATCCGCTGACAAACGGAGGTAATTTCCGAAGGCTAATTTACCTATCGTAGGCCGCACACCGTGTCCGTTTTTGGGACGCTTGCGGGCACCCTTGTGGGAGGCTTGTTTTATGGCGGCTTACTGCGACGATATGGCACTACGGCGGCGGGTTACATTATTGTTCGTTTGCAATCAACATCAAGGCATAATTTTAGCGGAGCGTAGCTCTTGTCTGCCTACGCTATCCGCACAATTGCATACCGAATCGGGTGCAGCTTCACAGTCTTGCCAAAAGATGTACCGATACAGTGTAGCCATGAGTGCGGAACCGATGGTAGGGCCGGCAAAATAAATCTGCAAAATGAGCAAAAACGCAAACGTTGAAGATAGTTGTAGTTCCCGGGACGATCCGCATACATACCCAAAGACCTTCGTATGAATGATTCCAGACGGCAGGGGCTAGAGTGCGCGCTGGGTTCATACTTGCTCCGGTGATGGGCCCACCAGCGATCGAAAGACCCGCTATCAGAAAGGCGAACTTGAGCGGAACCGAGTCACTATCCTTTTTATTGCGCGGGTCCCAGACGCCACAGTTTGTCCACACCAGTATGCCCGTGAGCAAGATTTCCACTGCAAGGGCCATCCCGGACGAAAGGCTTGTGTGTGGCACCGTGACACAATGCCCATCACCGAGCTCCATCGCTTGTAGATAATACTGCCATGGCGTGACTGCCCGCAATAGTCCATAGCCACACAGTGCTCCGGCAAACTGTGCCACAATGTAGAGTAGCATCAACTGAACGTGTTTAGAGAACAGGAAGTTGTTTAGTATGTGCATATCGGGGTATGATGAAACGTGAAGCCAAAGTCAAGACATACTTACCGGAAAGGATAGTGTACCGTAGATGTAGGCCGCCAGCGACACGACTGGATTAATAATCGCTCCCGAAGTAGCGCTGAAGGTAATGAATGCCATCATAACGACCATACCGAAGGTGATTCCACGGCTAATGTTTGTTGTAATGTTGTCGAACCCGTCCAGACCGGCCATGCATCCGCCGAACAGTAGCATCCCAGTACCGAAGAACTCCGCAAGGAAGAGTGTTAACAGTTTCCATGGTTGACTATTGCGAACTGTACGAGAATTGGCTCGATTAGGAAAACTGATGTTACCTGCATTCTAAACAACTGTCTGGCTGGGCCAGGCTATTAAACATTAGCTCCAAATTAAGACTAGGTAGCGCTCACAGACTGTTAGAAGATTAGATTGCGAGTGATTCAAAAACAACGATAACGGACGTTTGATATCCTGATATGCAATCAACACCGGTTTTTTTTGGACTCTTGT
The DNA here is from genome assembly GCA_002091835.1 of Anopheles maculatus. NCBI lineage: Eukaryota > Metazoa > Arthropoda > Insecta > Diptera > Culicidae > Anopheles > Anopheles maculatus. The sequence goes on from KZ062295.1 coordinate 45,444, forward strand.
AGTCATCGTGCTTCTTAGATTGATTGGCGAGGTGGGGAATAAACGATAAGTGAAATGATATACGGCGGACCACAATGGACTGCGACTGACCCCGATCGTGGTGTAATAGGGTTGAATGATTGGAAACAATTAGACAACTTACGTGACGCTGGGCGCCCGATTGTTTGACATAATACGCAATGAGTGATATCGAGTGATACATGAAGCTGCAAATAGCTATAATTGACAGCAGATTATACTAGGCACGAGTCCACGCTCTTCACTACTGGAGCAGCAGTATGCTGAGCATGCTGCTCTACAGGTATGTGTGATGAAGTGTAAGTTGTAAAAGCGGTAATTCAGTAGCAGCACGCGTCACGAGATAAGACTGATGAAAGCTTTGGTTAAGTTTTAATTGCATCTTGTGGAAGGTTTACACAATCTTGGGCAGCAGCAGATGATCAAACAAATGCAAATTCTTTGGATTTTGTGAAACCGCGAAGATTAAACACGGTGAGAGATTGTAATAATAATTTAGAAAAAAAAACTTAAACCTGTGGCAGACAATTTGACCGGTGTTCTTCACTAAACATCACTAAACACTAGCACAGTTAAGCTAAAACTAATATAGCTGCTTAATCTTACATGATTTCTCCCGTTCCATAATCGATCCTTTAAAATTACTTCAACGTTTGTTAATTCAATGCTTTATTCACTTCACTTCGAATGGATGTTTGTGTGTGTGTGTGTGAGTGCGTTGGTGCAGAATCCTAGAACAACTGACCAGTTAGTTGCAGCAAAACCTACTGTGCTACTGTGTTTGGGCTGCTGTGTAGCTGAATAAGTAACGCTCCAAGCCGCAAGCTCCAAGGTGTGATGGTACGCACTTTCCTTATCTGATTCTAGAGCTAACTTCTTAAAGCTGATACTTATGATAAATGAAACGAAAAAGAGCAGAAAAAGAAACGAACAACAACAAACAACCGCACAAACACACACACACACACAGACAAACGACGATGCCTGGAGCACATTATCTTATTCCGACGAAAGCAATCATGACGGTCAGACAAGATTACCGGTGGTGGTTCGTGTTTTCTCTAAATCCGGTAAAGTCGAAGTAAAGTTGTTTGTAGCCTTGAATCACGTTTCATGACCGTTTGTGTGATGTAGATGCTTACTTATTTGATACAAACTGTTCGATAAATAGTATCGCCCGCCGCCAAAGCAAGACGGCTGTTCCAGTATCTCACTCGCTTAGGTGAAGGTTGATAATTTTTGTGGGTCTGTAGGTCGAGGTGGATAAGTTTTATTGGCGTTGGCTTTTCGGGATGAGTGATGCGGGATTGTAAAACATTAACAGCTTACGCTCATAATCACACTTAACTTTGCGAAGTGTAGGAGTTAAATGACCTTATCAACAGTATTGGACCATACCGTTTTGCAGCCAGTTAACGCAAGATGCCCATAAAGATGGTGGTGCTATCTGACCGTTTGTCGCTCTTGCTAGCATCCCCCAAATATCGCTCCGACTGTAATTGACGTAGGAAACGTACCACTGCATAAAATATCTGCAACGTTGTACAGTCCACAGGTCAGTTGTAACGCAAAATAAGAGAGACGAGGAGCTTGAAAATAGTTTTACAAAATCATACACGGTGATGCTTTTATTGATCCGGTGTACATGTTCCACAAATAACAAACATTCGTTTCGATGTTCTGTAGACCAATGATCGCTGTGCCGTGGACATAGTGAGTTTTACACGCGTGCTGGAACAATCAGGTGCGTTTGGTTTGTATAACGGTGCTGCTGCTGCTGCTGTTGCTGTTTCTAACACAAACAAGTCGGTGCGAAATAAAGTTCCGAAATACCTTCCGCAGAAAGGCATACAAACACACACTAACACAAACACACACACAAACATAAGTACACTGTTTTTTGTTTGTGCGAATTTCAAAATTTCCGTTCAATAACTCGAAACATAAATGGTGTGCAGTGGCGCTGCTGAGGTGCACCGGCCGAAGCGTTATTTTCTCCGGAAAAAAATCTTGTCGTATGTGCTTTTTTGAGGTTTCACCACCGGTTGCACTTGTTTCGCGGGTTGAGCATTGAGAAACCCGTCCGATCCACGATCGGTTTCCAGCTCGTCAAACTCCATACTCTGGCTGTCGCGCTCTTCGCCCGATTCTTGTTCTTCGAAGGGATTGTTCTCCGATCGGATGAAGGTCGAGCGTTTGGGAAGTGTGGGTGATTTGGTAATGCGCTTACTGTTCGGTGCACTTTTGAGGCCACCCTTTAAGCTACCGTAACCACTGTCCTGTATGCTACCCTTTTTATCAAACGATCCGTTACGGCTCATATCTGTGGCCGGTACCGTAACTGACGCAACCGTGTTAAATGCCTCCTTCACGAGACCGTGCGTAGCCATGAGCAGGCTATGCTTGCCAGCGTTTGGTGGGATCGAATGTCCGTTAATGTTTGGTGACGACCAATTATTGTTACTGTCTCGAACGCTAACCGAACCCATCTCACTCGGACCGACCTGAACGGTTCCAGTCCTCGGGTCGATGTGTTTCTGTGACGCTTCCTTCACTGTGCTGTTGATCTTTTTCTCCGCCCGTTCTAGTGCGGCCACGGAAGATACGTGTCCGGGTACGGCTGTCCGCGAAACAGTCGACGAAGGTGTGGCCGATCCCGAATCGTCTTCCTCTTCTTCCTCCATAATTACCGACGATTGGATCCAGTCTCGAATGCGGTTTTTCTTTGCGGCACGATCGACGGTCGTCTCGATGCCGCACTGGGCCAGTGTCCCTAGAAGCTTGTTCTTTTCCTCCACGCTACTGTGAAACGAGTACATGGAGGGGCACAGCTCGTCGGGCTCATTTTCAGCCATCTCCTTTTCGGCCGTTTTCCCCAGCCATCGATCATCGAGATACTTTTGCAAATCGCTCAGCGTCTTCAGCCGTCTGTCGGCACGGGGGTCCAAAAACTTCTTGAACAGTTTGCACGCCCTGGCGGACAGCAGTTTGAACAGCTTGGGACAGCGCTTCATCGGGAACGTCAGCGTCGCCTGATGCCATTGCTGGTAGCGATTGTAGCGAGGATCGTCGAACGATGCCTTCTGCCAGGGTAAGCAGCCGGTCAGACACACAAAGCATACTATGCCAAATTGCCACACATCGTGAGCCGTATCAGTCCTGCGCGTGTGGAGGAGAGAGAGAGACAACAGCAAAATGGCAGTGGTAAGCACTGAGCGCAATTAGCGGACGGTTACTTACTCACTTGTATTTATCATCCGTTTTTACTAGCAACACTTCCGGCGGACTGTACGGTAGCCATTCGTTGCGTCTCAGTACCTCTTCGCCTAGTTTCCGCGATTCGCCAAAGTCACACAGCTTGACGCGAGCAAAGTCTGACCGAAACACTAGCACATTGTCTAGCTTGATGTCCCGGTGGATGAGGTCTCTGCAAGCAGTGAAATGATGGGAAAGGATAGAAACAATGTTTTGCCGGATATGTTAACGAACATGATCGATCGACTCACTTTTGATGAATATAATCGATCGCTGAAGCAAGCTGCCTGGCAACGCGTTTTGTGTGCAGCTCACCGATCCCACTGTCCGACACGTTCGATGTGAGGTCGCCTGTAAAGGTATTGAAAAACACACATCAGAGACCGAAAAGCGTTTAGCGTTAAGTGTACCGCATTACCTAACGGTGCATACTCCTGGGTAAATACGTAGAATCCGGCTGTTTCGAAAGCGACATCATACGTGGTAACAATATTTTTATGCTGGCCCAGCATGAGACTGAAGTGAAATTCCTTGTAAAAATCTGTCAGTGAGACGAACGGTTTGGGTAGCAGCTTGAGCACCATCTCGGTGTCGGTAGCCCGGTGCTCCACGAGCAGTATTTTTCCAAACCATCCTTCGCCGACAATTTGTAAGATGTCAAACTCGTCAGACAGCACCACTTTATCAAGCTCGAATTCACGAATTTTGTGGATGCTGCCACTCGATTTTTTTGACGCTGCCATTTTGCTCAATGTGATAATGTGGCTCAATAACTAAGGTTTCTACACTTCAACGGAGGATTCCTGCATGGTTCTGCCACGTTTGCAACTGTTTGTTAAGCATTGGTAAAACTATTTGAAATTACCGGAACTGAAAATGAATGAATAGCATAACGTAAGTCAGGAAGGCTTACAGTAGCGAGTAGAATGGCTAAATAAACGAAAGAGAGTGAAACGATTATTTATCAAACGCGGCTTCGTGATCTATTTGAAGGACAAATTTAATTACGCTGCACAAGGGGTTGAACCGTAGTAAACATACGCACCGTGGTGAAAAGTCTGTTGGAAGGAAAAGTGAGCAAGATGAAGGGTATTCGTGAAAGTGGAGGAAACTGAATATACTACAATACCACATTAACCGTGTGCCTATATTGCTGTGACACATTTAAAGCACTTGTCACGAACGAAAGACACGAAAGAATTCGAAAAACACACGCATGCGAATCTGATCCGTATCATTTGTACGGGGTTAAACAATGTTTCCTGCTCGCAAACAAGGTCCTTTCTTGTGAATTCAACGTCTATAGATTATAAATGTGAAGATCAAAGTCAGCACAAGGCCATGGTATATGTTTGTGGCTATTTTTAGACGCTCTAAACGTTTACGGTTATCAATTTATTCGTGGTGTTTATCTAGGAAGGCTGGCCTAGATCCCATGGTTGGGGTTTGGTAGACAATCCTCATAATTTGCTTATACTTATTAGATCGGGCAACGCTGTATGACGAAAGAGAAATTGTTGGTGATAAGAGAGCCACGAAAACCTTGACGTCATAATATGTAGACCGTTCAAAGCGTGGTTAAGTGTAAGCCAAAGAGTATTTATTTCGGTTGTTTTGTTGACACATGTGAAATATGATCGCCACAGAACTTTTAAGCGGTGGCATTAAGTGATTTTTGATTTTCAATACCCGCTGATACTATATCAATCGGTTTCGAAATAATATATCATACAAACAACTTTGATAAGCAATCGCAACGTTTGTAAATGTGATAAGCAACAGGTTTAGGCTCAATCTTGATGTTAACGATTTCCAACGAACAAGCCGAACTCCACCATTATCAATTTCAATTTAAAGTTGAGCTTGACACAAATCTCTATTAAAACTAATTTTATTACTAATTAATTGATTGTTAGGTACTCATGTAAACTGAACGCGATCCTGTGCACATCATGACACAGCAGCGGCAATTTCTTGAGCTGATGTTGACACATGCATTTGATACAGTATCATGACGTTTGGTTTGTTTGTTTGTTTCATAGCCTACTGCATGAATAATTTGTCCTTCAAATAAAATACGATTCGTTTTCCGCGTAGACATGCGAAAATAAAACATAACCACCGATGACGGATCATACCACATATCTATCTTGTAGTGTCACTTACACTGCTATGCGTAAAAGTTTGTGTGAGATTGATCAATAGAATTGTAACATGTTTTCTATTAACACTTTCACTACAGTTCTTTTTTTAAAGATTGTTTTAGCATTATTTAACACACATGACACTGGGAAGCCGATCGTCTACCGTTGTTCCTTTGTGTGCGTTTCCATCGCATCACATTTCATCAAGTCAATTTCGGTACCGACCAGGACGTGATATTTTTAGTGTTTGGTAGATTCAAGCTTTCTCTGCTGTTTCCGGAACTAAAATTACTTTGATTTGCAGTCACTTAACACAACACCCTGGGGAACTAACGAACACGGCACACGGCATGTAGTTTCACGTTGTTGTAGAAGAAACTTGCTTTGCATGCAAATATGTTTTGGGTGTGGTTTTTCACTGCACTGTTTGTAAGGCAGCAAATCAACGAAGAATCGACACACCACGCAAATCGCATCCAAGCGAATTTTTCATCACTTTAACACAGGCTAGGTGCCAATGTGGTTGTAATTGCAAACGTGGAAATGTTGGTATCGCTTTGACATTAAACCATCGCTACCAACCCACTGGTCCCTGTTTTGCACGAGGCAGAATGATGCCTCCTGCTGTGCGGCTGCTGCAGCTGTGGTTGCGCCGAGCTAATGATTTTCTAAATTTATATATCACTAGATTTTCTTCACACAACGCTGTTCACACGGGCCGGCGTCACCAAGAGCGAGAAACGGCGATAGTCGATAACTGGTGTTAATTTAAGCAAATTGTAAAAATGTCAAAATGTAGGCAATCATTATCCAAATCGTCAAATGCCTTTAAAACTTGGGTCGATCGATAAAACTGCCTACAAACGCAAGTGGCTACATTTTTGGTTTGCTTTCTATATATATACGGGCACTTTGATTAGTTTACAAAACGTCAGATCACGAGTAAACGATGAGCACAACTGAGTATGCTGCTGATGATCACGATCACGGCTGGTTGGGTTGGGTTGGCTCTGTAGGTGTATTTCGCTCGCAGCTCTTATGGTGAATAAATGCTCTCATTCGGTATTCGGCTCTCAACGTAGGCTATTTTTGAATATCGTATCGAAATGTTCGTATTTCAACACTTTCACATACAAATGCAGTTGAACCGAAAAGAACATTCATTAATTTACGCTATCCGAGGCGGAAGTGAACGATCATAAATAATAAATTGCTTCGTTTTTGTGCGACGAGTGAGTAAATTGTATTTGGACAGTGTAAGCTCATTAGGAAAGTTGTGCTTTGTTGCTTAGTTGGTTGCAGTGGTCGTCCACGCGCGTTGCCCTTTAATTCCAAGGATGATCAGGACGCTCGACTGGATAGTTGTAGACTGGATGCTGATGAAGTTATTGCGACAGCAGAAGTGAGTGCAAGTGAGTCTTGCAAGTTGATTGAGGTTTTAAAACAATTGGTAGTTACGGTAGACCAGCGATGTGCATTGTTTGACTTTTTACGTTAAAAATTGTAAAACTATTCTAGACACGACTTTGAGAAGAAATAAAAGCAACTAAGGTGAAATCCGGGGCGGCCCGGTGGTGATGCGACAGCGGCGCCGGTCTTCACACGGCAGGACCGGGGTTCAAGTCTCATCTGGGCCGTTCCCCCATAGTGAGGATTGACTAACCAACTATGCGGTATCAATTAGTCTAGTAAGCCAGAAATGGCAGGCATGACCTTAAGAGGTCGTTAGGCCAAGAAAGAAGAGAGAAGGTGAAATGAATGTGTAAGGTGTGTCGATTTTTTATTAAAGAATATTTATCGATATAAGGCAAGTTGATCTTTTTTTTTTTAATAACAGACTGATTCCAAGCGGAAGAGAGTAGGTGTATGTATGATTTCTACTGTTTAATTTACCTCTCGGCTCGATTAGCGCTGTCTCTATTCTGAGAAAAGTGATGGTAAGCATTGGCGCCTACACGCAAGCAATCCGCACGACATGAGTATTATGTACAAGTCGTTGGAAGTATTTTTTAAATCGTTTATTTACAGAGGCATTGGACGTTGGAAGTATAACGATAGCAAAGATAGCAAAGTTGCGGTTTGCTAGTGATAGAATACAAGTTTGTAGGAAATAATTTGGTAATGTATTTATATTTGAAAAGATCTTCCGTTAGCTGATGTAATAGTATACAGGGTCCGCTAAAAAACTTTTTGTTTTGGAAATGCTATAAAATGAAAACTAAAGGAGATTTTTAGCTGATCACGGTTTACCGATCCTATTTTTGAGAGGATTTTAGACTGTGTGCAGCTCTACCTCGGCTACGGTATGGCGAATGTTGTTTTTTAAAGCTGCGATTGTATCTGGTCGGTTGGCGTAACACTCATCTTTTGACGACTCCCATCAAAATAATGGTCTAATGGTGTTAAATCGTAGCTCCTTGATAACCGAACGACATCAGCATTTCGACTGATAGCTGGATTTTCAAGAATAGTGCGCAAAAGATCGATTGTAAAATGTATCTGTGTCCGGCCGAAATCAAATGTCACTAAGCTCCACATCTTCAATTGTTGCCAACAAACATGCACTTAAAATGGCCTTATATCGCTCACCATAGACTGTAACCGTCTTACATGCTTCATTTTCAAAGAAAAATGGTTCAATAATGCATTTTGACCAAAATTCACATCAAACAGATACATTTAATGGATGTATCAGCAATTATTAAATTACTTGTGGGGAGTAAATACAACAATTTTACTTGTTGACATAGCCATCAGTTAAGAAAGGATGATTTAAAGCGCCTAGGCAGTAGGCAACCCGCGTAACACTATCCATCCTTTATACGAAACGCCATCTATTAGCCAGTAGAAGAACTATGCGTTGATACCTATATCGTGAGAGCATGTGTAAACTAACCGTAATAAAAGGGGCGATCTATAAACTGTCCTTAATGGGTAGCGGTTTATGAACACCTAACAGCGTTCTTCGGTGTTTTTCGTATCTTTTGTTCAGTTTTTGGCTTCCGTTCCCATCTTTCCTCCAATACTGGTAATTCCAAGTGGAACACCAGCCACTCTTGGTTTCGCTTCCCTCCTACTTCCCAATAAAAACGTGTCCCGGAGTAGGTCGCACCCTACAGCCACCAAGATAAAAATGAGCTTCATCTGAAAAGATGAGTTTTCACAAAATCAGCATTGATTTCAAGTTGATTGTCAGGTACGCATATGATAGCCCAGATTCGTCCAGAGGAATAATAATACTGAATATCTGTCGGATCTGTGTTGCCATACTCAAAATAACCGGTATTAAAAAAAAACTTAATGGCGAACCCTGTACATGTAAAGATGTCTACAATGAGGGGGAAAGAATCTTTTGTAGTTTAACGCAAGCGAGCAACCTTTGGGAAAAGAAAATCACCCGTTAACTACATAGACATCCACTACGTCATTATTTTAGCACGTTATCACCAACAGAATCGTCGCAGTAGCTGCTCGGGTCCTTGAGAAAGGAATCTTCGCAACTGTCCTCATCGCTAGAGCCAACTCTGAGCTCCAACCTTGCAATCACCGTCCTTGGTATCACCGTACTCCTGCTTTAAACTGGGAACTAAAACGATCACTCCGGGGAACCGGCGAAAGCAGTCACATCGCTATTAGTACGACTTCATAGACGGCTCCGTTCATCAAGAATCTGTGGATATGGAATCCACTCTGGCTCTAATAACTGCACCATCAAGCTCTCTAACTACAGATCGATCTTTTCAGCCAACTAAAACCTCCTCGAGCCTTTCGCCAAACATTCCCAGATCACCAACGGGGTTATAACATTGGAAAGCTACGCCATCCCTTTATTAACTGCAATAGTTTTCTGTTGGATTCCAGGTCATTTCGGAATTCAAGGAAACGAGAAATCCGACCGACTTGAAGAGATGGGCTCTGTTCATCCGAACAACACAACTCCCTTTCCCTCCGAGACACCATCCGCTTTCCGAACGCAATAGTCAAGACACAACATTGAAACACCACCTGGAACAACCTTGACCTCTCCACGAAACTCCGCTCACACTGCTATCTCCTCGAAAAATTCAGTCCTCTACTACGCAGCCACAAAACGTCGACATCACGGTCCGCCACATCCTTACTGATTGCCATGGATACACTCACACACCGAAACTCCTGCCAACTAGATACCAACTTATGTTACTAACAACAGCTAACTAGAGACCATACTTAAAAGTCCAGAGGATTAAGTTCTGGGAAGCTGGGAGGCCACAAATGTTCATCTTATCTATCTTATGGAAATACTTAATGATCGTTTCTGTAGAGTTTCCGATGTGCCGGTGTTGGGAAACAATTTCTGGATGCGACCCCTGCAATAACTGACGTTGGTCAGTTTGACGTTTTTGATTTGGCGCGCTCAGCTGCCATTTTATTTTTTCTACTCTCGAACTAACACTGAATAAAGCAAGCGCGTTATATTTGTAGCTCCGTACAAATTGGTGTATTTCTGTCCGTATTTTCGTCGATTCACTCCCATCTCATCAGGTTATGGGCCCAGAATTTCGCGTGTGACGGATTTATAGTTATTTCAAGCGAAAGTGTTGTGTTTAAAATGGAAAACGAAAGCGAAGCCGTGCGCGTTCCGCTGTTTGACGGTTCGAACTTTGCATCTTGGAAGTTCCGGATTCAAGTGATACTTGAGGATCATAATTTGCTTGAATGCATCCAGAACGAGATGGAGGAAGTGGAAGAACTGTTAGTACAACAGGAGGACAGTGAATCCGTTCGTAAGACGAAAGGGAAACTGTTGGAAATGAGGCGCAGGAAGGAACTACGCTGTAAGTCGATCATTGTATCGCGGATCCATGACAACATGCTGGAATATGTGCGGGACAAGAAGACCCCGAGAGCAATTTGGCTTGCTTTGGAAAGAGGGTTTGAGCGTCGCAGCACTGCGTGCCGGCTGCATTTGAAGAAAAAGTTGTCAACGTTTCGGTATCATGAGGGCAGCCTACAGGATCATTTCCTAGCATTTGATCGTATTGTGCGTGATTATAAGGCCACCGGGGCTGTGTTGGAAGACATTGATATCGTTTTTCAATTAATGATGACCTTGGGACCAAAATATGCGACAGTGGTGACGGCCCTTGAGACGATTCCGCAGGAAAATTTGACTCTAGAGTTTGTCAAATCCCGACTCCTTGACGAGGAGATTAAGTGCGATTCGTGCGTTGAGGTTGTTTCTACGAAACGTGAGTCGGCTGCTTTTGTTGGAAAGCCTAAGAACGGTTTCAAAAGGGCAATGAAATGCTTTGTTTGTCACAAGCCTGGACATAAAGCTGCAGATTGCCCAGTGAAGAAAACGAAGAAGGACAACAAAAGCGAAGGCAGTGCGAATGTGACGGGAAAGTGTGTGAGTTTTGCCGCTGGTATGGTCGCTAAAGAAAGTGATGAAGAAGAAGGCAAACTACAGTGGTTCGCAGATTCGGGTGCTACAGACCACATGGCTAATGATCGAGATTTGTTCGATGAATTGGTGCCTTTGAAAAAGCCAGTAGAAATAGCAGTGGCTCTGAACGGTAAATCTACGATCGCCAAATACTCGGGAACAATCAAAATGATTGGGAAGATTGGAAAACAACATCGCGAGTGTACCTTAAAAAATGTACTTTTTATTCCCAATTTAAGGTGTAATCTCTTCTCTATCCGGAAAGTTGAGATGGCTGGAATGAAAGTCGTTTTTGAGAATGGTAGTGTAAAGATTCTTCGCGGTTCGGAAATGCTTGCGCATGGTAATCGTAATGGTTTTCAATACGAGATGGATTTTTACCGAAAGAAGAAAAACAGTTCAGCTTTATATTCATGCGGAAAGATTCAGAAATGCCACGAGCTGTGGCATAAGCGTTTCGGCCATCTAAGCGAGAAAAACTTGGAGATGATTATGGCGAAAGACATGGTAAAGGGTTTGGATAAGCGAAATGGTGATAAAACTGTAACAATCTGTGAAACGTGTGTCGACGCAAAGCAAACGAGAATGCCATTCGGAGAGCGTGTGGAAAAACGGGCGAAGCGTGTATTGGAAGTAATACATAGTGACGTTTGTGGTCCGGTGACGCCAGTTGGTCATGATGGAAGTCGGTTTTTCGTTAGCTTTATCGATGACTGGAGTAGGTTCGTAGTAGTTTACACCATATGCACGAAGGATGAAGTTTTCAATTGTTTCAAACTCTACGAAGCCATGGTCACTGCCAAATTCGGTGTTGGCATTTCGCGATTAGTATGTGACAATGGCGGTGAATATCGCAGCGCTGAATTTGACAAGTTCTGCAAGCGGAAGGGTATTGTTATGCAGTGCACAATTCCATATACACCACAACAGAACGGAGTGTCCGAGAGGATGAATCGTACTCTGGAAGAAAAGGCCAGGTCGATGCTGTTTACGTCAGGAGTTGATAAAAAGTTTTGGTGTGAGGCGGTGGAAACTGCAGCCTACCTTGTCAACAGGAGCCCAGCAAGTGCGATCATAGAAGGTAAGACACCCTATGAAATGTGGCAGGGTAGAAAACCTGATGTTTCGATGATGAAAGTTTGGGGGAGCCCTGCCTACTGCCACATCCCAAAAGAAAATCGGAGGAAATTAGACAAAAAGGCATGGAAAGGGATTTTTCTCGGGTATCATTGTAATGGATACAGGGTTTGGGATCCGAAACGTGCCAAAGTAATTGCAGCCAGAGACGTAATCGTTGACGAGATCGGTGGTGCTGATAACATAGTTCAGCACAAAATGCGTCGTTTAACAGGAATAACGGAAGATGTGATTCCTATGACGTCTGCAGTGGAGCCTGATTGTCTGACCGATCTAGATGAAGAACTCGAAGCCGTGGCAGATGTGAATGATGAACTCAACATGAACGAGAGTGTGGAAGAATATTTGGATTGCGACAGTTCATTAGAGATTAATGAGCAGGCCATATCTGAAGTAGCGAATAATGTTCGGAAACGTGCTCCTCCGGGTTGGCAAAAAGATTACGTGATGAACTATTCTTGTGCTTTGAGCGCCCTGAGTTTTGTTGAGAACTATCCGGATTCGATCGCAGAGATGCGGAAGCGTGAAGATTGGGACCTATGGAATGAAGCCATTAAGGAGGAAATGATGTCTCACAAGCAGAACAACACCTGGACCTTGTGTGAATTGCCTGCTGGTAGAAGACCGATTACTTGCAAATGGGTGTTTAAGATAAAGAAAGGTGAGGGTGATGCTCCCGACAGGTATAAAGCTAGACTTGTAGCTCGTGGTTTTACACAGCGTTATGGCTATGATTATGCTGAGACGTATGCTCCAGTGGCCAAGATGGATACAGTGAGGACTGTATTAGCCATAGCAAACCAAGAACGATTGCAAATTCATCAGCTCGACGTTAAAACGGCGTTTCTTAACGGTACTCTTGAAGAGGAGATCTACATGGTCCCACCGGAGGGATTTGTTGCAGGATCAAAGAAACTTGTTTGTCGTCTGAATCGTGCCTTATATGGACTCAAGCAAGCATCTCGTGCGTGGAACGAACGGTTTCATCAGTTCGCCATTAGACAAGGTTTCAAGCGCAGTGAAAACGATCAATGTTTGTATGTGCGAACAGTGAAAGCAGAACGAACGATTATAGTGCTCTACGTAGATGATATTCTCATAGTTGGACGTAATGTGAAGGCAATTACGGAGCTCAAGAGCTGTTTCAAGAGGGAGTTTTCGATGACAGATTTTGGTGAAGTGAGCTGCTTTCTTAATATGCGTATTGAGAGAAATGTGGAGAAGCGGTTTATGAGAATCAGCCAACGAAAATATGCGGAGTCTCTTCTTTTACGTTTTGGGATGGAAGATTGCAAACCGGTCTCCACACCGATTGAATGCCATCTGAAGCTGGAGAAAGGGACCGAAGCGGAAAGAACGGATAAGCCTTATCGTGAACTGGTTGGATGTCTGGCATATGTTGCACACACGTCAAGACCAGATTTATGTGTCGCAGTGAACGTGTTTAGTCAGCTGCAAAGCTGCCCGACGAATCAACACTGGTGCTATTTGAAGCGCATTCTGCGCTATGTGAAGGGCACTCTTGATGTAGGACTCGAATTCCAAGGTGGAGAAAAGGAAGCAGCGTTGCAAGTTTTCTCTGATGCAAATTGGGGAAACGATATCAACGATCGTCGATCGATGAGTGGTTACATTCTGCGAGTGTTCGGAGGCACAGTGGCTTGGTTAACGCGTAAGCAGCAAACAGTGGCTTTGTCTTCTACTGAGGCCGAGTTTGTTGCGCTGTGTACGGCCGTATGTGAAGGAACGTGGATGAAAAGGTTACTAGCAGATCTCGGAGTTGTGATTGAAGGATCAGTGCCGTATTATGAAGACAATCAATCCTGTATGCGCGTGGCGGAAGAGCCTCGGGATAGTCGTCGAATGAAGCACGTTGATATAAAGTATAACTTCATCCGAGAACAAGTGAAACGTGGTTACATAATCATCAAGTACGTTCCTTCGGAGAAGCAATTGGCTGATGTAATGACGAAGGGGCTACCTTCCGCGGTATTCAAGCGTCTTCTAGAGGATATAGGAGTGCGAAGTTGCAGAAATTGAGCAGGGGTGTTGGGAAACAATTTCTGGATGCGACCCCTGCAATAACTGACGTTGGTCAGTTTGACGTTTTTGATTTGGCGCGCTCAGCTGCCATTTTATTTTTTCTACTCTCGAACTAACACTGAATAAAGCAAGCGCGTTATATTTGTAGCTCCGTACAAATTGGTGTATTTCTGTCCGTATTTTCGTCGATTCACTCCCATCTCATCAGCCGGGGCTACAACCTTCTTCAGAAGCTTTGACTACAAAGTCCGTAGCGTTTATTCTGACGTTTTTATCGAAGTCCGTAGCGTTACCAGAGGGAGGATGCTGACTATATTCGGTGTTCATAGCAGACCGTTTTGCGCATTGTGCGGTTGATGGAGAACAAAGAATTTCGCATTTCGAAAACACTAACACCTGGCCTGCGTGCCGTGACACTAACACTTTAGCTCTGGCTAGCCTGTTCTTAGTCGCAGCGTTCGTTACACCGTGAACCTTGTGTTTCTTATATGGCTTGTAGCACAGGTCCTTCGTAGTGATGAGCAAAGTAGCACAATTCACTGTGCGGTGCGAAAGCGCACTCACACTTGATTGTGCGCACAGTGCGCGCACTTAAAAAAACTTTACGGTACCATGCTCATGACGTAACCGGATCCTGGTGAGTTTAATTCGTTGCTCGATAGTGAATATCCTACACAGCTCGTACAGCTCGTCGTTGTAGCGACTCCTCCATTGTTCTTCCACACATACGGGGCCAGAAATCCTTCTTAGCATCTTCCTCTCGAACGCGGCTAACATGGATTCATCGAATTTTTTACAAAGTTCATGTCTCACAGGCGTAAGTCTGTCTTGTATTACTAGGGAGATGATCATGTCGGATGATTTAAACCAGGTGAATAACTTTATAACGATATCGCGGTACTCCTTCATGGCGTTTAGTTAACAAATAACAATGCACACACAACATTACAAAGTTGTATTCGAACTTATTGTACAACCTGTGTAGTCGTTTAATATATTCGATAAGTATACCATTCATTATGAAAATATGTGCTTCTTCCGAACCGTTGGCTTACACGAAAGAACCGGTATCAAATTCCATTCCGGATTCCGGATCGTCTCCCCTTTACGATAGCGAATAAATAAAACTATCCAGCTGTTGGTAAACGATGCCAAAGATCTCCTGCACCGTAACCCACATTCGGAGATAATGCATTGAATAGATTCTTTGAGAGATGTGCTAATCATTTGAGTGTGCTGTGGACAAGCTAATGACAAATAAAAGTGAAAATAGACACACATCTTGTATGCAAACTATCCATCCATAGATCATTAAACAGCTTTCGAAACTGGTTTCCATTTTATCGGTATTTCTCTGTGCGCTCCGTTGTTGCTGTTGTTTTTTTGTTTCGCGGCCTGTATTCATCCCCATTCCACAGGTTCTAGCCATTATGGTGCGGCAGATAAGTTTTGAGGTTAGGTAAAAACAGTAGAACCTTCCCTCATTGATCAATGTTTTATAAAGGGAAGCGCGTTGTTTTGAGCTGATCGTTTGGATAGATGGTTTTTGTTTGGTTCTGTTTGAATGACCGACCGAGTGGATGAATGTACACACAAACCGGAGAAGAAGAAAAAAAAATACGTTGTTCATTACTTTTGGGTCACAGGCATCGAGTGTGCTTTAGTGTTTTAGGTTTCTGTGCTATCTAATACCTAATGTGTTCGATGAAGAAGAAGGTGTATGTGAGCAAGCTACCTTTACGGTGTGAAATTTCCAAACAAACTAAAACGACTGAAGCAGATGCGTTGATGACTACTGCTGTGCAAACGTGTGTGAGAAGTGGGTCATATTGATAGTGTGATTTTACGAATTTCGACCACCCATAAAAGCGTTTGCCGGTGAAGCGATCACGGTATTCTTGTGACAAACGCCGGAGATACGGTTGAGTTGTGAGGGTTGTGTGTGTGTTTTTTTGTTGTCGTTGGAAAAATGTTCTACCGCAGTGGATTGCGAGGGTTTGTGCTGATGGCCATAGCAGGGACAGTCATTGCACAAGATGCTAGTTTTTACACAAACCTAATAACATTTGCAATTCACAACAGGTAAGGGAAGATTGCTGCTGCTTATACATTTACAATCTCCAACGAGCCCGCGTATTAACAATAAGCCAAGCCGCATTTTAAATCGTGTTTTCCATGTTGTTTGCCGTTCGGGGTGGGGTTTTACAGTGAACAAAACGTGACCACGAACGTTGTTTCGGACTTTGAGGATTTCGAAGCGCTGGGCTGCAACAGTTCCGATCCGTTTGCCGTCATAGTGCACGGCTGGAAGGAGAGTTGCCAGACGGAATGGTTGGTGGACATGATTGGCAATCTATCAATCGTTCGGAGTGGTTGTATCTATTGCATGAATTACAACAATTTTTCCCGGCACGACGACTACTTTGGGCTGGTGCGCCAGTTCTTACCGATATCGGAAGTGCTGGTGACGAAGCTGCACCAGTTGGAGAAGTTTGGGTACGATTTCGATGATGGTTACATGTTTGGCTTCAGCTACGGTGCCCATCTGGCGTTCGACTCGCTAAGAAGGTTCGGCCCCGGCAAGCTGGCTGCATTGGATGGTGCGTGCATGATTGATGGATGGATCGTGAGAGCAAAGGTTGTGACATGATTTTTTCGTTTTGTTTTGCTATCGATATTGTTTCCCCAGTTTGCGAACCAGCTGGTCCCGGTTTCGACGGTGAGCAGCAGTACCGCGAGAAGGATCCGAAGGAAGCGGCGAAAAATGTGCAGTGCATCCACACGAGCGACAACTATGGTACGCACGAGCGAAAGCGTCACCAGAACTGTAATTTGGGACGGTGCGGTAAATCACAGGACGCAGCCGGTCCGTACCCGAAGGGCTCACACGGGCTCTGCCCGTACATGTACAACAGTGCGTTCGAGAATGACTTTTTGGCCATGCCCAATAAGCAAAACTGTGAAACGAAACGACTCGCACCAGCATGGCCAAAGGGCTTCCGGATGGGATATTTCATGGACCGCAAAAGGTGAGAGAACAGCACGAAGAAATTATTTCGCATCTCGTTTTTTAGTTGTTGTTGCAAAACCTTCCCAGAAATCTTATTAAGGAACCGGACCGAGCCATTTTTTCGCTTGTTTGCTTGTCATATCCATCCCTTGTGAAATGGATAGGTGTGACTGATTTTTTATCATTGTTTGGACTTATTCTGGAACCGCCTTTTCGCTTTTCAGTGACGTGATTGGTGATCTTTTTGCGGCCACCTCGAGGGAATACCCGTACGCAGACAATACCTTCGCTAACGAAGTCAATGAAGTTTAATTAGTTTTCGAACAGTATACCGGGACTACTGCTGGCCGGGACTTGTGTCGGGGGCGTTGAGCTGGAACTGGGGGCAAATCCGTGCCAAATTAGTGCCATCCTGTGTTTGAAGGGGTTGCGCGACGATGATGATGATTGTCGAATTAGTTTGTCAGAATTTGTTGTAAAGATGTTTATTATGAACCGACGAAACCCTTATTTCTTTCTTGTTTTGTGCGTATTGACAAAAAAGCGAAAACCTTTTCGAAAGAAATAAGAAAAGAAAGAAAAAACCAAAAACCCATCGAGTTCCTAAAGCATCATCATTCGACCGAAACCGGTCCGTTCGTTGTTTATTGGAAAGATGTTCGTTTGTCATTATGTTTTTGTCGTTCCTGTAAACCTTGCTTGGTTAGGAAAAAAAGTAAAGGCCTTTTAACTTGGGATCTAAAATACGGATACAACTAACCAAGTGACGTCTCTTTCATGGCATTACAAACACGGGTAATTTTGGCTTGTTAATTATGGCACTGAGTGACAATATTTAACCCGTAGCTGGATAGTGGTAGTCCTACGTGGATGCATCGTGCGGAGAAAAAGGCCCGGATGGGATTTTGAGAGTTGTTTTGTTGTGTAAAGTAAAGGTGTCGGTACCATAATAGTACTAGATAGAAATAAATTCGTTAACTTAGAATTATACAAGATTTCGGATTACCTTGTTAATTTGGTAACATTAGGTTAGGACAATCGACAAGCACTACGAGCTGTACTGTGACATCATCAACGTGAAGTGAATTAGCCTCGCCAGGCTCTGGTGGGCTGGTCATGTTAGGAGAATGGCGCCAGATGACTTACCACGGATTCTTTATTAAGTACTAAGTAGGCCCAAACTGAGATGAAGTGCTGGCGTTGATGCGTGAACCAGAACGGCCGGGTTATTGGATTGGCAGGCGACGGCGCTAGACCGTGAGCGGTATCGAGGATTGTTGCAGTTGTAGCGCGGTTGTAGCGCCTGACAGGTAAATGGGTAGTTACTTTGCTCCAGTTACAAGGTTATGGCTTGGAGGGCTCCGAAATGTACGCTCGAGGTTGTATACAAAGAAGTCTTCTAGATGCGCTATTCAAAGTGAGAATTAAAAGTTTGTTATTTTTGTCAAGTTCGAGGCAACTGTTTTCCGTTAAATGACGACGATTAATGTGTTATGAGGTGTATTACAGTTGTTTGCTAATTGAGTAACTTATGTAGAATATTCTTGGCTTTGGTTAAAGATCCGCATTAACCTAAACAATAGTTCTTCTGTGCAGTAGTAGACACCATCTCAATAGAAGCGAGCCCTAGTACAATCTTTGTTCAAACAATGCTTAAATGAGACTGATTTTATTGAATCTATATGGCACGGCATGTTCTGCAATGGATATATTAGGTTTATCGATTGGTATTTTAATTTGTAAAAATTGTATCGATTAAAGTATTGCCCATTATTATGAATTACTTTGTTCCAACTTTCGGTCTTTTGACTCATTCCAGGTATCCACCAACCATTTTTGGATCTGTTCGTTCGACGAGAACTGCTGGTCAGCCAACCCATGTGCGATGGGGCCAGATCCCGTGAGTACGGTGTGTGCGGTAGAATATGCCATTTGAGGGTATTGTATGTAGTTTTTTATGGGTAGCACGAAACATATAGCCGAGCGTTGACATGCACCCGAATGACTTTGTCGTAAGAGAACGCAAATATTGTGTTCGGTAGCGGACATCGGTGATTGTTTCTTCCAGTTCCTGAAGTTCGTAATAGATGATGCTAAGCAGGATCTACTAAATTCGTGTGGTGTCCATTTGTCGTCTTTCTGTATCATGCCTAATGTGTTCAGTCGTAACGATATGGCCTGACGATCGACACCCAGCATGGCTGCAGGCTCTTCTTGCGTTGGGCTGTGGTTTTCCTTCAGTGTTGGGCCTTTTCTTTGCGTTGAGCGTGTTCTTAGAACACCTCCCGCATATGACACTTATTCGGTTGAAAATTAGACACTTTCAAGAAATAAGAACTTTTATTCGCACAAAATAATTTTGTGAATTTGATTTATGACGTGTGTCCCCAGCGATTTCTAAACGGCCATTATTTACTTGCGGACTTAAAATAAGGCTTCCTTCTTTAATTTTCCTGTATCTGTAGTCCTGCGTTTTGGCGAACGTTCCATGTGAGTATTAGAAACCTGTCCCGTTCTGTTAGTCCGAGCCGAGTTCTACTTCTGAGGGCATTTCTTGAGTACTAATATCGGTGACTGCTAAGAGTACTAATATCTGACTGTATAATTGTGGCTTTGTATTCTAAATAGCCAGGTCTCTATAGCGTAGACAGGATTCCGATGAATGACTTGTTGTACTTTATTGAAATTGTCTCCTGATTCACCTTGCCACCCTTTTTAAGTAATTGAATTAGTTTGAACGAACCACCCAACAGAACAAGAAAGCAACAAAATGTCTTTTCGAAACAACATCTAGCGATCAAAGCAAACCGGGATGAAGAATACTCTGTATAGGATTTTTTTCTTCAATATAATCCAAGACACCGTTGACTGTATTTATGGAATTTTGAAAAATAATAAAAAATACGAAAAAAGTGTCACGTTTAATCTATAGATTATAGGCAATTTGAAGCACTCGTTGGTTATTTTTAATTCTAATTGGTTTTGCTCGTATAAAAGTGTTTTGATTCGAATGCAAAAGAGTAATTAAATTTATCACGTTTCAGAAATTTATGCAAAAGAATGGATACGTCCGTCATTCCCGCTTTAGCTGACGTTCTGTTACCGAACCTTCCTAATGCCCGGATAAACGGTGTATTCAGCTCAATTAAAGTTGATCCAATTATCGCCAGGATCGGAAGTGACGTGTGCCGCTAATTCGATACACTAGTAAGTTATGGTAACGATTCAATAAAACTTGAAAACTGACTGCACTTACCCAATGGAATCAATCGATGAAACAGAAGAACAAAACGAAAAATACCGAAATGAAAACATTCCCGTACGTGGGGCAACCGAACGAATATAGTCAGCGAATTGCATCCGTTTTGGTGAGAAACAAGCACCGACCGTGTTGGTGGTTCTGGTGGTAGAGCAGTGCTGCAGTTCTCGCCGATAGCGCGCGAGCGATCGTTATCGTGGTAAAGCTTATTTATTTCGGAAATAATGTATCTTTTGAACAAGGGTAACTGTTTCCTGTTCCCGATCGGTTTGCAGTTTGTGTGTACAGTGTACCGACCGGCAGATTGAATGCAATGGAAGGAAGTGATTGTTAAGATTGACGATAAAGGGAGGTGGAAGTTCTGCTGGTAACTTCAACGATTTGATTGCGATTGCAGTCGTGTTGTGAAAAACAATAGTTTTATTTGTGTCGCAAAAACCCCACCACACATGCAAACAAAGATTTGTGTAGTAAACAAATAGTGTAAACTATTTGGCGATGCATGCTGAACGAATGATTCGTATGACGTATGGCACGTATCGCGAACGTAATTAAAACCTTTTGTAACGTGTAAGTCTATGGCACTGTAGCATGCAAGAAGTTCCAGTGTGCACATAATTGAATACTATTTGAACGAACGGTCCTTTGTCAATAATCGTTTGTATTAAATATCATTTTCAATGCGAAATGCAGTAAGTACCCGCAGCAGAAGCGTGGAAAGAAGCATTTAAAGTTGGCCCAGGGCCCATTATAGAACAGTTGGTACATGACGTAGTAAGTCCGCAATGACTTTCCGCCGCAGAACCGGAATGGAGGAGCAAATTTGAAGTTTGTACAGTAAAACCATCTACCACGTTCGGTACCGTCTACATGTGCAGGTAGGATGGATTGGAAGATTTGCTAATAGTTTCTGGCAGAATATTTATGTACTTGTACAATAGTAGTTGAGCCCTTGTACAAACGATTTTCACACTGAATCCGTAGCCTTGAGCGGTGGGATTGAAGCGGGAAATTGCTTAAAGTTAGTTCTGCACAGTTTCTCGAAACGATAGATGTTGCTACTTGTTGGCAGCAACAAGCGGATGGAGGCGGCTATTCTGTACTATCAACCCCCCCCCCCCCGCACCTTTGAAGCTATTGAGAAACTATTAAAGACATTCCGAGGGTGTTGAAACCACAGGATAAGTGGTGAGGCTTGCGGCAAATTTCCTTCACATTCAGTCGCAAAGAGCGAACAGGAGCGTAAGACGACAGCCTTTCCTTTTGAATAGATGAACAGTTTACAGGCGATGAGGCCATGATTCAAGCTGTCATTTCAGACTGTTGGACTCAATTAGTTGGCAAGTTGTGGAAATCGTAGCAATATGTATATATGGCTAGTACAATGTATAAACCGGCAATATGTATATATGGCTAGTACAATGTATAAAGGCCGGTGGTGATGCGACAGCGGCGCCGGTCTTCACATGGCAGGACCGGGGTTCAAGTCTCATCTGGGCCGTTCCCACATAGTGAGGATTGACTAACCAACTATGCGGTATCAATTAGTCTAGTAAGCCAGAAATGGCAGGCATGACCTAAGTGGTCGTTAGGCCAACAAAGAAGAAGAATGTATAAACCATTTTCTTGATTTTCTTGCAACTGATTTTCAATTTATAAAGTTGAGTATTTTTCTGTAATTTTTAATTGAGATAGGCTAATCCCACAAACTGTCATGTCATAAATTATCCTCAATTTCAGTTTGACTATGCATTTTTAGAACTCTTCAAATTGATCATATTAATTTAATGCGATACCGAACAGACAGAAGGAATACGAAACGTAAGAGACTCACTTGAATCTGTCTTAATTGTTCGTTGTTCAGTGTCAATTAAGCAGTGTGTAGCTTAAAATAAAGTACCATAATCAGATTGGCCGCCAGTAGCACTGTTCCGCTTGCAAATTCATTTGACTCGTTTGTAAGGGTTTACACTTTTGCTCGAAACGGTTCCATTCAAATTACCCAGAATGGTTTTGGGACACATTTCAATTGTTATAATTTGATGGCTTGTGCACAGAAAGTTGTATCGATTCTTCGATGGAAAGCAATTATGGAGATTGATTTTTAAAGTTATACTTAGAATGATTCACACACATGATATGAAATTTGTCTTTCGTAAAAGTTACAGAGAATGAAGTAGTTTTGCTCTTTAGAAGTTGAGATATCTCACGTATGAAAATGCATAATCTAGACACTGAAAAATGCTCTGCAAAGAATTGCAATATGCGCGCCTTCGTTGGGTTTTGATCGGTTACGTATTCATCAAATACTTAATCTGTATGCAATTGACCCTGGCTGACATATCCAATAATTGGTTGTATTTGATTTAAACAAAATAATATTATTTACAAATTTTCGATGCTTACTTTTACGGTGTTATACATCTCAAGATTTGTGTACTTGAAAATGGTACAAAACCAAATCCTACTGATGGCACTAAACTGACTCAAAACAAGCCACTTAAATTATCACTTTGAATAGTTTAATGTACGATATTCAGGTTAGTTTAAGAGAAAAACACTATCTAAAATTAAAAAGAGGTAAAAGAGGTGTATCAGACTCAAAGCCTTTCTAAATAAATGATTAAAAACTATCCAAAAATGGAATATTCTGTGCATGAATTTTTAAACGCTCAACGGTAATGGGTTAGGAATATAATGCATTGACTTCACACTTGTCCAAGACTTACTATCTCAGAAAGTTTTGGCACATTATTTGTAGCTTTCCTAACTTTCCATTGACCCATACTTTGATAATCAGTCGTACATACAGGAAGACGACCCGACGGTGATTTGGATGCTGTCGTGTGAATATAATAATATCACCACTGGGCCAACACTTAATGGATTAAGAACTGTACTTCACTATTGTCGCTGACAGGATAGGCAGCAGTGAGAAAGCATACGTTTGCATAGTTTTAGGCGTAAATAGGGATATGAAGCTTAGCAATCGCTAGAAGAGCATGCGGCACGAAAATGTACAACCTTAGGCATTAGCTGTAAGCATAGTTATGCATCATTTATATTTTCTAGGAGTCACAGTTTCTGTTTGCCTCAGAATCTTGGTTTAAAGTTGTAAAATTTTTAAAACCTCCGTTTTGTGGTTACTTTACCATTTTAATCTCGCTTCGGCAGACCAAGTTCGCCAGCGGGTGTTTGAATTTAAGCAACGTTTCTAGCATTGTAAGCAGAAAAATGCTTACTCGTGTCTCATGATACTTTCTCCTGCAATCGTCTCGTGGGATATTTCGGCTAAGACACCTGTGATTGATTGCAAAAGCTTCTTCCGGCAGCCTGTAGCAAGTTGCCTAGCTATATGTCATTCTCATAGGATTTGTCCGATAATCTGCTTCTCGGTTTCGGCTATCACAGGGTCGTACCAAATTATCATGCTGTCAGTTGTCTACGCATGTCTCAATTGATTGCATCGTTGTTGAATTCGCAACAAAGCTATTTTTGACAGCCCGTTTGATTACCTCTTATAATACGCATTGTTTAAGTTCTTGTAGCAATATTGCATAGAATGTAAGTAAAACTATTTAGTTTAGATTATACGGCACTGTAAAAAGAACAATGAATCCTTTCATTATACTTCTTTTAAAGCCTTGACCTACCATTTCTGGCCTCATTGATCTGATTTACCCATACCCGAGAGCGTGTTGTATTCTTAGAGGTCTGGATAAGGATCTACCCAACCCAACCGACCATGGATTGTTAATCGCTAAGGATTAACATAATTTCAACCTACCACAGGACATGCATTATGCTAGGAAAGCAATCAGTTGCGCGTGCATACAAGTGAAATAGGTTAATTTAGTCATTGATTAATCAACAACAGTAAAACATATATATTTAGGGGGTCCAAAACATGTATGTACATTTTGGTGTGGGTTACACTATCTCGTCTTTGTTATCTGAAGGCAACAACGAACGTAGTATGGTGGGATCGTTATATTTTTTCTTTCGCTCACTAGACGGTCAGTGATGGTATTTTAAGCTTACCATTTGTCAAGTGTATTTCGTGCAACCCATCTTATGCTTCGAAGCATATCCTCCACACATCATTGAAAACAGAGGACGTAGACTCGTCCTGTGGGGGTTATAATCAAGACGATACGTCTACCACAAAATATTAATGCCGCGGATTTCAGCAGATTTTGGTTTATAATGCAATATACAATGTTACGAAGCTGAAGTATATTTTTTGTGAAATACCAGATAACCAAAATCCAATATAAAACCCTTTTAAATCCCTTTTAAGTTTCCCACACATAACAACTGCATTTAACTTTATAAGGAACTCAAAGTTAAAACACCTCGAAAAGCTAATGGCAGCTGACAAAAATTGAGAAAGATACCCTCAAGGATCCGGTTATAAGAAACATTTCATAGAGTTCGGTTTATGTCCTCACTTTTTCTCTATCTCGAGTGATATAAAATAACAAGGCGTACGGAAAATCAATTTGCTTTTAAGTCCATCAAGCGTTTTAGTAGAAGGACCCAACATTTTACGACTCATGTACGACTCATGAATCCTTCAAGTGGTTATTAGTGATGCTATTCGAGAGATAAAAGTGTAAATCACTCTTTTGAAGCAGTTTTAGTTGGGTATTAAATAAATTCCCACACCTGACACACAACTGCAACACATAAACAGTTCATGAATAAATGGAAAAGGTTTGTCTAAAGGTATATAATGTATGTTAAGTAAGGTATGTTTAGCAATATCTACCTGTTTATGCAGGAGATTATCGTAAAAAAGTGGGCGATAATTATTCGTTTCTCCCTGCGTATGGCATAGACACAATAAAACGTAAAGAAGGAAGAACAAAACAGCCACCCGAATACAATGACAATCCCAATTAAGCTAATCCGTTGGTAGTTTAAATGAAAAATTACTCTCAATTAGCAGAACAAGGCGGAATGGAATGACGAAAGCTTCGACGAATATTATTAAAAGCAGGAGCTCTTTGAATTAGCAAACAACATTGGCGACGAGAGTGTGACAGATTTGCAAAGAGACAAAAACGAACGTCTCTCGTGGAAGGATCTCAGAGAAGACAGAGGAAGTAAAGGAGTAGTAGTAGTAGTAAAGAGAGAAAATACCAACCTGAGTTGTAACCTGGTATAATGAATTAACAGAAGTGTATTACCATATTCAGACGATTTTTCGAATCTTCGGCGAAGCCAGGAGAACGGTTTTTTTTTCGCTGTTGCTATTTTGCCTCCGGCGCGGTAAACGGGAAACCGATATACGACGGTGGTGGTGGTAGTTGAGAAAGAAACTACAATCTTATAAAACATTTGCATATTTTTGCATATTTATTCATCTTCAATTTCGCCTTCCGCTTTCATTTTTCCACCTTTTTTTTTTGCATCATATCATGTTGCTTGTATTTGCCAACAAAGTACGTTATTCTTCATGTTATTCACAAATCCCATGCTTTACGTTGGTTTGAATTTGCTAGTTTATCTATCGTTGTTAATTTGAATGTTAATGTACATTTAATTATTTTTAAGTTCATACTTGACGATTATCGCCAAAAATGTTAGCATGCGCTTGGTGCGTGTACCGACACAAACTGTGTGACCGATAATACTGGCATTCGCAAACCCTGCACATATACTCGTGCAATGCTTGCTGCTGTAATAATCACTTTATGTATGAATACAAGAGTACGTTAAATAATTTCAAAAAACAAAACAACAAATCAAACAAACATTAGTATAACTATTTTAACATATACTATGTACACGCCACCGTGCCTCTCTGTTCGGTACTGAGCTGGAGTGGAAAGTGTTTCGTTACTGTAAATAGTAAGAAGGAGATATTGTTGAAATGTGTCATGCGTTTTGTTGACTTTGGTTAGACTGTTTGGTTTGATTTTACTGCCCTCTTTGCTATAAAATATTGTTATTGTGTCTGTGTGGGTATGTGTATGTGTTATCATTGGCATTGTTTTCCCAGCATGACATATCTGTTGACCTAAAAGAGTTTAGGTCAACGTGGTATTTTAGGATGTTATGTGTTTTTTTTGCTGCATGCTATGCTGTTGTACCACAGCTTATAAAATACCTTTTTTTTTCTTTTGAGTTATCTGTGTGGCTGTTTTCCATGCATTTCGAACCTTTCGAATTCCGCGTATCAAGTTTGAAAACACAAACCTGTATAAAACGTAACAAATGTAATGGCAAGAAAATTTACAATGGGTAGGATTATTGTGGTAACATTTCCATAGGTTCTATACTTTCGTTATGTTATTCGTTATGTTATTGCCTAAAGCTAGGAATTTTGTAGAATGTCGTATTTAATTGCATCACCTTTTGCTGTGATGCCATATTTTGTTATCAGTGTGTAGAGCTGATTACAGCTTCACCATGAAGGGTTAACATGTCTTTACGATCGAATGCCTCCATGATATGTTAGGAAAATAATGGTAACTTCGTTTCGCTTCGTTTCGCAATAACAAGACCGGCCTTTCCAACAGACTCACGAAAACCATTTACAGAAACTGGTGCGGATAAAAAACAAAAACAAAACAAAAATCGAATGCAACAGTTAACCCATTTCCTACCAACTACATTTCAAAATATAATCTCTTCATGCATCGGAACAAATGTGCACGTCAATTATCCTAATCCTGCTGTAGCAATGCATTTGTTTTGATAGAAATGTTTATGTGCAGATTTGAAGGATTTAAAGAGTGCGCCATATACACATGTACATGCACGGAGGTTCAGGAATCAAGACCATCGTGAAAATGTGGCTTTTCAATCCGCTCTACTACGATAAAGCTGACTATTATCTCCCTACGGATAGTTTGAGCAGCAGGAAGAAGAGACTCCTGATCACAAGCCATAGATCGACGGCTTGTAGAATTATTGGAAAGGCACACGATCGCTGATAGATTCCGAAGGGATTGGCGGTGCCTGGAAGGAAGGAACGGAACGGAAAGAGAGAGAAATATTATGTTTAGTTTCAATGTTTGTTGTTTACATTTGATGGTAAACTTAATATTATAATTAAAAACAAAAAACCAAACAACAAATTAAACGATCCGACGGAGAATGTTAGGCAATAAATTGTATAACAAAAAAGCTTTTTGCGAAAATTACGCTATTAATCACAACAGCAAACGAGTAGTGTGATACTCCTTAAACAGACAGCACTTATGTATTGGGATGGCGGCGCGTAGGCTCATAAAACTGCCACATCATTCAATTAACTGAAACACTTTTCTCGAACACCCACCCACCCCCAAACACAGTGGCAAAATCAACGTGGCATGCAATTCCCTCGAGCGCAATATTTTTTCACTATAACGCTTAATATGTCTCGTGCGAGTTTTCCACACTTTTGATCTTTACCGTGCCTCTTATTTCTGGTTTTCCGGTCGGCTTCGCTTAGAGCATTGGGAAGCAAGAGATTAGCTCCAAAAAATATAGCAAATTTTCACTTATGCGTGGCACGAAAACGTGCCCCCCCGGGGGGAGGAGATTGTTCCACTTGCTCGTGGTGGGAAGTTACGGTTTCGTGAGCTTGGGAAATACATCAATTCGATGAGTTCGATTCGATATTTGGATGTGGTTGAAGCGAAGGAAATAGCGTAGGAGCTTATGATTAGAGAGTGCGGTTGCCATGGTACAGATAGTTTCTGTTGGTACTTTCGTTCAACCAAGAGAAGTTGTGAATCATTTTAAACGAGACGTTTGGTTAATTGATTGTAGATCATCCGTCAGAAAATGTGACAGTTGTGGAGAATAAGATTGAAATGCGATTAAAGGTTTCATTTAGTTAGTTTTACTCATTTTAGTCGTTGTTTTACATTCCACGCACCTCAATCACAAGCCATATTTTTTCTTTTTTGTTCAGAGTTTTATTCTGATTCAGATTTCCGTTACCATTGTTCTTGCCCATTGTCACAGTTCAAGTTATAATATGTTAATGAGCTCTTCCGTTTAGCACACAAGGCTAGGTGCAATGTGGTAACGTTTAGTGGGCGCAGCTAAACGATTCAAGACAACCGTTCGGGGGGGTAATCTTCTTCCTGGGAATTGTCAATGTCAATGAATTTATATGTATGAACATGACCTGCAGCAGCAAACGCAGGGAGCACAAATGTTCGTGATTAGGCTGTGTACCATTTAGCGCCAGTGTGAAGATGGTTACTTGCTAATCGCTTTTTCAAACAACCGCGAAAGAAGGTTCAAGTGTGCCAGTGATTTCCATCGTTCTTTCCCGCCCCCGTTCCACAAATCAAACTTAGTTGGTCGCACTTCCGGCGTTGACTTTGATACACAATGTGACTGTGAGGTTGGGGATGAGGAAATTAAATAAGTTTTTAGTAAAGGGATTATAAGGATCGTGTCAGCATGGTTGAATGCTTCTGCGTTTGTGGCAAGAGCGTAAAAAGTGGGACCGCTTTTGGGATTATACCCCTTTTTATCGGCTTTGATGGGTTTGCGGATCGAATGTTTGCTTGCTAAAACCCGGGTGGCAATGGGGCTTATGTAAAACGGAACAGAAGCAGCTAGCGAAAGCAATAAAGCCAATCCGTTCCCATTGCTTTTTCTAAGGGCTGCCAAATAATAGTCCGGACGGGTCATAGAGAAGTCTTAGAGGGGTGGCCAACATTGAAGCAATGGGTCTCTTGGTTTGTGGAGCTGGTCGAGTAAACATTAAATGGAAATCGGTACTAACCGCACAATTCACGTTTAGGCCGGCGTTTGGATTTGTGGAAGGTATTGAGAAATTTATCGGCAATGGTTTGTAAGGGACACTTTTGGGACGAATAGACGACAAGGTGGTGCATGTGACTTATGGTCAATGTCGTTGACGTTTCGATTTTTTAGTCCCTGTCTGGCGTGTAGTAACGGTGGTACCGCGTACTCACAGGCACGTGCATCTTGCCCGGTGTAGTTCGGGTGTAGGTGTAGCAGTGGAAGAAATCAATAAAACGGAACAAATGGATTACGTGCAATCGTAACTCATCTCCCGGTTAACGATAACAGTAAAGCCATGTTGTTGTGTGTCGTATCGTAAACGATCGCAAAAATATGAGCACTGCTTAAACAGACCGAAACAAAGCCAATCATGTACGGAACAGTAAATGGAAGTATAGATACGGTAACGCGGCCACCATTATGGGAATCAACATAAAGGTGCTATTTGGGGAGGTATGAATTATTGCAAGGAACATTGTAAATCCTGAAGCGAGTGCAAGTGTGACATTGCAGCACATTCGCAAAAAGTGGTGCTAGGTGTTGAAACACACACACACACACAAGAGAGTAGATACCGTACGGGTTTGCGGATTTGTGTGGTACTTCAGAGGACAGTTGTCAAACAGATACGCTTCGTTCGTGAAATATTGCGTACTTTAGGGTAGATCAAAGCTAAACAACTGTTTAATCCACTAAAATGGCGTAGGTAAACATTTTTATCTTCTCTCTTGTCTTTAGAGACAAGTGTGTAATGGAAATGGCCATATATTTTAAAACATAATGGAGAAAAAAATGTTCTACTCCCACGGCAAGAGATAGTTTACAGCGTTTTTTTCTTTCTATTCTATTATTGCATGCCACTTCATGCTATTCATAGCGATAGCTTTTCCGTAATAGATCCGTAAATTAATGATGCATGTTAAAAGCTTCCCAGGAAAGTTCCTAATATGTAATATATCAGTCTATTTGCGTGATCTTTCTGCAGGCGTGATTCTATCTGCCATGGTACCAGAGCTGCTTTTCTGTTACGAGCACATCAACGATGGCCATTTCCTACGGATTCCCACACTCCCATAGCAACACCACGTAGTAGATCGATAATGATATGAAATCCGGTCGAATGCCAAATCCGTCGGTAAATTAAGCTTTATTTGCCCGCTAGTAAAAAACGGATGCAAAAAAAAGGCGAATAAAATTCGATCGATGCTGACTGACACTGTTGCTGTTGCTGCGCACCATTGCTTATTGGTTTTTGGGGCAAACCCCGGCTGGGTCGATCGATCTGCCTTGTTTGCATTACCACCCGCCGAGCGAGCACCGAATGTAAATTGACTTTAGTTCTCTAGGGTCCAGTATGCAGACGTGTGTGAGAGAACACATTTGCTGGGCACGACGGTGGGTCAAATTGTGCGGGGTGAGCAGCTAGTGAATACTTACCGTTGAGCACATGCACGGAGATAGAGTAGTGTTGGTTTGGTCCTATCGAACACGTATAGCTGCCAGAGTCTTGCCGATTGACCTTCGCTACGAAGAGCGTTGAGTTGGCTCCTATACTTGTTAAATTCGTTTTTACACTAAAAGCAAGCAGAAGGAGTTCGTTTGTATTAGTTGATGCGAGCATTTAACACCATTTTAAGAAAGTAGTACATAAGCAGTAAGGGTTTAATGTGGATTGGATGTACCATGGAAACACAACTCTTTGTTTTGTTTTTTTTTTGTGTGCGTGGAAGTAATCAGTCGGGTAGGCTTTTGATGTAAATCGCAACTCTTGACGAACCCTTAAGTAAGGGTAGCGCTGCTGCTGCTGCTGCTTTCCATTTTATTATGATTTAATTGTTTTTGGAGGTTCAAGAAAGGCGGCCTGAGTGCTCATTAGGGATTGGATGAATAAATAACGATTTAACAGCTGATTTTATTTTAGCAGCAACTTTTGCGAAGCACAGCTGCGCTGTCTGTCTTGCCGGAATTGACCACACAGCGCTCCATCTAGCGTTTCTCTCGCACCGGAGCATATTTCAAAGGCAATTGCGAATAAAAGGAAAGTTAAAGTCGTTGATGCATGTGATGATGGAATGGTAGATAGCATTCTGGCTGGTTACGGTTTTCTAGCAAACCGGCTTTTGTGCTGCTATCTTCGTATATCAAAAACGACGAACAGGGGAGGGGGGAGAGTGAAAAAAGAAATACGACGTTGTTAAAACGTCGTCGTGCCAGCGATGACATTTTCACGGTTTTCTGCACACAGCGTTTTTGGATAGTGATGAAGTCGGAGATTTCATCGTACGTTTATTTCAGATCCGAACGTTTCTCAAGTGGCTGTGCAACCGTCCCGATAGTCGATAGATAATCAAGTACGCATAGAGCAAAAATAAATGGCTCTCCGTTTCAGGCTTCGGGTCATCTAGCCCGCCCGCCTGACAGCAACAGATCGCTTTGTCGCTTTGAATGGAATCTGGTTGATTAACTGTGACTGATGGATGATGGATAAGAGAGGAAGCATTTTTTTTTATTCGCTGCTTCGTTTTGCTGATCTGCACAATGATACGATCGTGCTTTGCGGTGAGGAAGAAAATAAAACTAATTTCCGCTTCAAATTATTACGATTATTGCATTTATAATACAAGCGATACTGCAAGACGAACAAAAATGAGTATAATTTTGAAGATTTATAATTCCATTACTGAATGGAGTGTGTGTGTGTGTGTGTCTGTTTTTCCTTTTTTTTGCGTTTTTCCTATCCAAAATACGTATTTTTGATTAGTATTCAATGTCAGCAATGCCAGCCATGGCAGTTGTACATGTTGCTTCGAATTTAAAATTATATGGTAAAACAACATCTACGACAAGTTGTTTTGAGCAGAGCGTTTCAAACGGCGCTTAATGGTTTCTCATTTGCCTAAGTGTTGGAGCTCATTGTGTTTTGATGAAAGGGGATTGGCAATTGCGGTGAATTCCTTGGTATTGCTTCTGTATCGCTATTGCGATTTGCTTACGTGAACATTCCTCAGACGAGCCTCATAATTGACCCATTAAATGGAAAAAAAGCAGAAACAAAACTCCCTCCACAAGAAGCAAGACAGTACTGCTGCACGTTGTACTCGCTTTGTCCGTTCTTATTTACAGGTGCTTGCAATTGAGCAAAGTAGAAAACCATAAATGAACCATTTCGCGGCTGTACAAGTTGTGGCCGAAATCTGATCCACTGATCGTAAACAATCGACGTGACTTCTGGATGAATGGTGTTGTTTCCGTGGTACAACCAAGAGCCAAGCGAAGAATGAATTCAAAGCATGGAGTGCATGGAGTAGACGCTTACCTGATACCGCCCCGCGTTGTATCGTGATTGAGAATGTTTTCGTTGTGTATCCAGTAAACGACTGACCGTAACATCGAGATGTGTCGGATTTTGCACATCAGCTTTATCGTCGAGCCAACCTCGTAGTACTTATCGTACAGTGGGGCACCTTCCTCATCCACGATGGAGACTTCTGGTGCTGCACGCGAAGGAAGAACGTTAGGAACGGTCCGAATCGTGAAACAGCACCGGCAAGATAAGATAAAAGAGATAAAAAGAGAGAGAGAGAGAGAGAATGAAAGAGCAGAAAAAAGGTATAAATATATGATCCTTTCGTTGTTTCTTGGGCTGAATATATTCGCTCGGGATTGTACGGTACGACTCGCTTGAGATTTGTGCGTGCTTAGGTAATGGCGAAATTGCACCTTCGGCTGAGGTAGATCAGAAGGGTAGAGCTTCCGTTTCGTTTCGTTCCAGCGATTGTACAATGGTAACACACAGTTTGTGTGTCGGATACCTCAGTGAAAGCTTAAGGTAAAATTGACATGGAAATGGCACCATAAACAGTTTACAGTCCCAACAGGCCTTGCGTTTACAGTCTGAAGTCTGTGTGGATATAAAACAAAATAAAACAAAACAAAACAAAAAAAACTTGTGTTTGGCACTGTTTACTGTGTCATACGGGTAGTGATTTAGTAAATTCTTCACATTTCTTAAAACAAAATTTTCTTTTTTATGAAGAGTGCTGGCAAACTATGTTCCGTTTATGATGTGCGCCATGGTTAGGAATGGTTTTTTTTTCAAGCTATACTTTTTAACACAAGTTTGGAGCGATACCCATCGTAAATAATTCTCACAAAAATTGCAGCGGAACTTTTTGCTAAGAAGTATTCCAATATGCGAATTCACATATTAAATACATTAGTACATTTGCAGACGGAAATGCTACCATTGTGCTAATCAAACACACATTTTCGAAAATAAGACAGTATTTCAAGCAAAATAATGGTAAAGTTTCACTAAATCAACTACTATACGTTATTTGTGACAGAAGCTTATTATACCAAGTATTGACAATGCGCTGTCACAGTCGATGGAGACGCCTAGTCTTTTTCGAAATTCTATCATTTGACCGGTTTGAGTGTTATATATAACCAAGCTTGCCATATAAATAAATTTTGGCATTTGAATGCGCCCTGAAACCTGAACCTCCATATAAATTATTGACCGATTTGCTCCTGCGACTGTCAAGAGATTGCAAGTTGCAAGTGATTGATCCTCGAGCGCTCCACAGCGTCCAAGTTATCAGGTAGATCAATACATGAATATGACTAATTAACCAAGTACACACAAGTATCCAATGCCTAGGTCCAGGCTAAGATCTGGCAGATTTTTTTTTGTCAAAATGAATGCTCTGAAGTGATCGCAATTCAGACCTTAGTTGAATCTTAGACCGTATTTATTGTTTAATCGTACATTGTTCATTAAATCATTGAACTGATCCTGAGTCAGGTACACATATATTTCACTCAGGTTTTTAACTAAACTCTAAACGTGTTGTATAACATAACACTCGTAAATAGAAAAACCCAATAGAAATCAGCTGCAAGTAAAGTAAACGACATTTGTTTAAGAATGCAACAATTGCATAATTAGCTATTTCGACCAGATGGTCGTTGCAATATAAGCATACAGACTACTTTTGCCGCTAACCAGAAAAGATATTGAGTAATTTAACCATGTAGAAATAGTGAGCAATAAATTTTGAATTAACATTCCACCGGATTTGCCCAGTGTAAGGAAATTGAACTTAATGTAAAACAATGAAAAACTAGATATAAATAAAGCCGTCGGCAAACCGAGAGAGTTGCAAGTTGTTTGTTGGACTGTGGCAAAAATGTAACCAAAAACGGAAGATAAGATCTGAAAGTTTCCAGCGTGATAATAGGGATGTGCCTTCCGAACATTCAAAGTCGCCTAGCCGACTTACACCTTCAATAAATAACTGCACGTTTCGATTAAGAAAACGAGTGATCAACGATTCACGCAGAAGATATTGCGGATCATTTTTCTAGTTTTCGTTCAGTGTGAAACAATATGATGTTTTAAGTTTCAATTTGAGTTTTACCATGACTTCTGTTAGAAAATTGTATTCGGTAATTTTATATGATCGAGTTAGTAAGTGACTGATGTTGAAGTAGTTGATAACGAGCAATTTAAATAGGAATGAACTTCCAATTCCGATGTAAACTTCCACATCTTTTTTTCTGTATTTCTGTTTTTTTTGTCGAACTTTTATGTTGCTTAAAACAGGCCCACGTTGAAACACATACAATAGCTGATTGAATACATAATCTTTTTTAATGTATTAAAATATAATATTTTTCCCTTTCGGTGCCAACTTTGAAACATATTTTTTTGAAAATAGTCGAATAGTAGTTACAAAACATTCAGCCGAGCGCAACGCGAGAGAAAAAGAAAGAGTGAGAGTATAGAAGTTTTGTGCAGCAATGTTGATAAGTATTTAATTACACCTTCAAAATGGCAGCAGTCTGGAAGAAAGGGCGTTAATTGGTTTCAGGATGTAAGCCTGCCAGGTGTAATTGTTGTTCAAGCAGAGCATAATAATGCCAGGTAAGACCGGACTGCAGTTGGCTACATACAGGCACATAATGAAGTATAAGCCCGCGCCATGTGCGTAAAATCTTGGCGCAATGAGGTGGCAAACGAACAAAGCACTAGAGTTGCTCCTAACTTATTGTTGTTCAAGCAGAGCATAATAATGCCAGGTAAGACCGGACTGCAGTTGGCTACATACAGGCACATAATGAAGTATAAGCCCGCGCCATGTGCGTAAAATCTTGGCGCAATGAGGTGGCAAACGAACAAAGCACTAGAGTTGCTCCTAACTTTGTGCTCACGCTAGGGACAAATGCACTTAGAACGGAAGCGAGCTTCCCTTAGAAACGGGCATATGTGTGTTATCGAGTGCCGTTCGTGTTAGTAGCAGTGCCATCCGATTGACAAACCCCGTTGCGAAGCCACACGGAAGTTCGTGCACCGCGGGGGATTAGTATGTAAATTTATGCACTTCACACAATAGAAAGGCTCCGATGCTGGGGTGCCTCTTCTTCAGGATGGGAACAAGCGAAACTTGAGCGATAGCAAGAAAACCTGCTTAGATCGTTGGTTATTTATGGATGGCACACGAGAAGTAAACCGAACGAGTAGAAAATTTAACACCCCTTTTTTGTAGGAAACTTGTAGAAGTGCTGATGATGATGAGCGAATAAAAATGAGCTCATAATAGAAAGTTTTATAACCATGATTGAGCGTGAAAGAAATTTGTTCGGTGCCGTTATCTCGTTCATCATCGTCACGTTTACGATCAGCGGCAGACATGGTCTGCTTACAGTAATGTTTTTCTACCAATTCAGACACTGAAGAAAATGTTGTGTGAGTTAGGTAAATACTATTTAAAGGGCGAAGGTTCACTATTGCAAGTGTTAGTATTTAAACATTTCATGTGATAACTTTTTAAAATTTGTGTTAAGCCAACATTACGGGCAGCTAATCGTAATCATATCAACTGGGCGCAAATTGAACTATGAACATGAAAGTCGGGGACACAACACACCTACGAGACGACATTACGAGATAATTAGCGTCCGGATTGGTGATAAATACATTCCGTTATCTATTCGAAGATTTAAAAAAAAAAAACTAGTTTATTCTCCATAGCTTAAGGGCCTAGACTAGAAGGTTATGCCTGTCCAATAGTAGCTTACCTGAATTATTAATACCACAAAGCTTTTGCAGTCTGACACAGTTTGCAGTTTTGCAGTAATTAAATCAAAATTGAAAGTATTGAAAAAGGCTAAAATCGCAATTAGACTGATGTTTAGCGTTAAATTAGTACCGCATCTAATTCTCTTTGTTAGACAAATACTGTAGCATTTAAGGTAGAACATCCTGTCTATAGGAATAATCGTTCATAACTGCTTTGAATCTTATCTTATTGAATCTTATCTTCGCGAACTAGAAAACAAGTATGTATGATAAAAATGTGATCTTTTGATTTTTGGACTAAAAAAGAGCTTTTGAGACCATCTCTAGGGCTTAAAAAATTGATTAAAACATTTTAGCAATTTGAGATCAATAGTAATTATCTTACTAACAGAACGTAAAGAACTGTATTTAGTTGCCTAAATGCCAAACCTGTACGAAATATTTTAAGAGCTCCAGAAGGAAGTGTGTTGGGGCCAATACTCTATATAATGTATATAAATGTCTACAAGAAGGTTTTGACACATTGGAGAATTGCAGATGCCACTGACAATTTAAAATCGAGAATAAGAACTGCAAAGCTGAATGATGATCCTTGCGCCGTTAGTAGATTTCCTGAAGTATACGCAGCTTAAAGTGAACACGAATAAAATTATGTGGATGTGGATTATGGTTAACAGATGATTAGATACTGTTTAGCACTAATCACAAAACGACTTTGTGTAACTTTTATTAAGACCTTTTGCGTTACAAAACTTTTCTACGTTGTGTTTAATGTCTTACAATTTCTTATTTCTTTTTCATCCTTTCTGTATCTCTTGTATGTAATACCATGCAATACTATATAATGGTTACTAACTTCCATCGACACCTATACTAAATATATGTTGTGCAAGAATAATCGAAACTGTGTTCACAAGATGCAAGATGTTTGGTATTGTCTCAGTTGAGGCATACTGACCGCAAGACAGCATCGCTCTGTTCTCTAAAACTGTGAGACAGTAGGACAGAAATTAATGTACAAATTGATCAATGAATTATAAAGATGGATTTGGTCCACCGAATTGAGATAATTTCTAAGTGTTATGAAAAAAACCACACTTGTTAGCCAATTTTTAAATTACGCTATCAATATATAAGTTGAAGCGTAATCTCTAATAATCCAAGGTATTTAATTTCTGAAGCTACAGCATGTCAAAAATGTCAAGTTGTGTATCTGTTCGTGTGAAACGCTTCGTAAGCGTTTGAAGTGTGTTGAAAGGTAGCGTGCCATAATGGTATGACATACAAGAGATACAGAAAGGATGAAAAAGAAATAAGAAATTGTAAGACATTAAACACAACGTAGAAAAGTTTTGTAACGCAAAAGGTCTTAATAAAAGTTACACAAAGTCGTTTTGTGATTAGTGCTAAACAGTATCTAATCATCTGTTAACCATAATCCACATCCACATAATTTTATTCGTGTTCACTTTAAGCTGCGTATACTTCAGGAAATCTACTAACGGCGCAAGGATCATCATTCAGCTTTGCAGTTCTTATTCTCGATTTTAAATTGTCAGTGGCATCTGCAATTCTCCAATGTGTCAAAACCTTCTTGTAGACATTTATATACATTATATAGAGTATTGGCCCCAACACACTTCCTTCTGGAGCTCTTAAAATATTTCGTACAGGTTTGGCATTTAGGCAACTAAATACAGTTCTTTACGTTCTGTTAGTAAGATAATTACTATTGATCTCAAATTGCTAAAATGTTTTAATCAATTTTTTAAGCCCTAGAGATGGTCTCAAAAGCTCTTTTTTAGTCCAAAAATCAAAAGATCACATTTTTATCATACATACTTGTTTTCTAGTTCGCGAAGATAAGATTCAATAAGATAAGATTCAAAGCAGTTATGAACGATTATTCCTATAGACAGGATGTTCTACCTTAAATGCTACAGTATTTGTCTAACAAAGAGAATTAGATGCGGTACTAATTTAACGCTAAACATCAGTCTAATTGCGATTTTAGCCTTTTTCAATACTTTCAATTTTGATTTAATTACTGCAAAACTGCAAACTGTGTCAGACTGCAAAGGCTTTGTGGTATTAATAATTCAGGTAAGCTACTATTGGACAGGCATAACCTTCTAGTCTAGGCCCTTAAGCTATGGAGAATAAACTAGTTTTTTTTTTTTAAATCTTCGAATAGATAACGGAATGTATTTATCACCAATCCGGACGCTAATTATCTCGTAATGTCGTCTCGTAGGTGTGTTGTGTCCCCGACTTTCATGTTCATAGTTCAATTTGCGCCCAGTTGATATGATTACGATTAGCTGCCCGTAATGTTGGCTTAACACAAATTTTAAAAAGTTATCACATGAAATGTTTAAATACTAACACTTGCAATAGTGAACCTTCGCCCTTTAAATAGTATTTACCTAACTCACACAACATTTTTTTCAGTGTCTGAATTGGTAGAAAAACATTACTGTAAGCAGACCATGTCTGCCGCTGATCGTAAACGTGACGATGATGAACGAGATAACGGCACCGAACAAATTTCTTTCACGCTCAATCATGGTTATAAAACTTTCTATTATGAGCTCATTTTTATTCGCTCATCATCATCAGCACTTCTACAAGTTTCCTACAAAAAAGGGGTGTTAAATTTTCTACTCGTTCGGTTTACTTCTCGTGTGCCATCCATAAATAACCAACGATCTAAGCAGGTTTTCTTGCTATCGCTCAAGTTTCGCTTGTTCCCATCCTGAAGAAGAGGCACCCCAGCATCGGAGCCTTTCTATTGTGTGAAGTGCATAAATTTACATACTAATCCCCCGCGGTGCACGAACTTCCGTGTGGCTTCGCAACGGGGTTTGTCAATCGGATGGCACTGCTACTAACACGAACGGCACTCGATAACACACATATGCCCGTTTCTAAGGGAAGCTCGCTTCCGTTCTAAGTGCATTTGTCCCTAGCGTGAGCACAAAGTTAGGAGCAACTCTAGTGCTTTGTTCGTTTGCCACCTCATTGCGCCAAGATTTTACGCACATGGCGCGGGCTTATACTTCATTATGTGCCTGTAGCCAACTGCAGTCCGGTCTTACCTGGCATTATTATGCTCTGCTTGAACAACAATTACACCTGGCAGGCTTACATCCTGAAACCAATTAACGCCCTTTCTTCCAGACTGCTGCCATTTTGAAGGTGTAATTAAATACTTATCAACATTGCTGCACAAAACTTCTATACTCTCACTCTTTCTTTTTCTCTCGCGTTGCGCTCGGCTGAATGTTTTGTAACTACTATTCGACTATTTTCAAAAAAATATGTTTCAAAGTTGGCACCGAAAGGGAAAAATATTATATTTTAATACATTAAAAAAGATTATGTATTCAATCAGCTATTGTATGTGTTTCAACGTGGGCCTGTTTTAAGCAACATAAAAGTTCGACAAAAAAAACAGAAATACAGAAAAAAAGATGTGGAAGTTTACATCGGAATTGGAAGTTCATTCCTATTTAAATTGCTCGTTATCAACTACTTCAACATCAGTTACTTACTAACTCGATCATATAAAATTACCGAATACAATTTTCTAACAGAAGTCATGGTAAAACTCAAATTGAATGGCAAAAGAAATTAAAAGAACATTTCACTGATTTAAGTTATGGCGTCACTTGTAGAACAAATTAATGCTGAAGCTATTCACACACTTGACTGTCCGTTGCATCAAGTACAAGTGTGTAGTTTTACGTTCTAATCCATCCACAATTTGCTAATGCATGCAGGTACTACTTTGCATGCATTAGTATTTCAATTCAAGACGAATGTTGAGCTTGCAAAGCGAACGAGTTTTCCTTTGGAAATTATTATGCTTTCTTTGTTTGGGAATGTTTTCTTTTTTAATGCGATTAAGCGATTCCGTAGATGCTAATGAAGTTGAACAGGACGCGCAACGTACTTTAAATTTATTACCAGTTTCAGAGACAGCTTAAAAGCTTTTCTAATACTAAGCGATTCCGTAGATGCTAATGAAGTTGAACAGGACGCGCAACGTACTTTAAATTTATTACCAGTTTCAGAGACAGCTTAAAAGCTTTTCCAATCCGTTCACTCGTCGTCGTCGGTCGTCTTACTTCTTGCACGAGAATGTACCGAAAAACGGGCGAAAAAATGACGAAAATAAATGAAGAACACATTATGAGAGCATCTGCTCGGGAAACGGAATAGTGAATTTTTGGCATAAATAAGTGTTCCCCTGACCAAACGCTTACCACCACCCCGTCACTCCACTCTGCTAAAAAGTCGTTTCGCAATGGTAATACCACTACGGAAAATTGCAATTCTACCTACTGAGTTGTAGCAAATTATTATAATTTATAACTGGCCACGATCAAAAAGTTTCCATTCCTCTCTTGCTGGTCGATGATTTGTTCTTTCTATTTCCCGCGTATGCATGATTTGGCGAAAGTATGTGGATCCGCGCGAGGTATACATTCTCAAATGTTAGGAAATAAATTATTGAAATTTACATTTAGTTAGCTAAACCGGATAAAGCGTAAAAAGAAGAAAAAAGCTGTACCGAACCGAAACAAACCTCTAAACCCGGGAACTGAAAGCGACCAAAAAACCACCAATGAATCATGGGCGGTCAAGAAGTAGCTCGGTTTTTATTGTCCCCATTCAAGTTCCGTGACCAGAGTTCGACCGAAAAAGGAACCCAAGTTTTAGAAGTCACCAAAAATAATTATTGTGTAAGTTCGTTTCGGTGTGCATAACGTCTGAATGGCCGTGACGGCTTTCCGCTTGGTGTTAGCCAAGGACGACCACTGTGAATAACAGAATAGGCTATATTCTGATACCGTTATCATTCTAGGTGTCACCATTCGTCACCTGGTCGAATGAAGGCAAAGGAAACAGAGAGAGAGAGAGAGAGAGATCGTTTACCAGTCTCGACTCGAACCCAACATTTTTTTTTCGCCCGGACAGATGGAACGTAGTGGCCAACCGCGGCGTTTCGAAGTTATCTTAATTTGCCTCATTAAGGGCCAAAAACGAACCCAACCTGGGTGTAATGGCGGTGAATCATTCCTGGGTGACAGTTGTGCAGGTTAAAGGAGTTTCACATCTTTTTTTATTTCTTTCTTCGGAAGTTGTTGAACGTAAATCATCACCTTTGAATTGTCTCGAGAGTGGCACGAGTGGTGCGAGGGTTTTATGTTTGATAAGGGGAGTGTGTACAAATCAGCGCTGTCATTGTGAAGCACATTCCGGCGGCAGTGATTTCGAGAAATAGCTGGTGATAACGTTTGCAAGTGACAACGGAACGCCGCCCTTTATCTTATGCAAATCGTTAGCAACCTCCGTGGGTTTAGTGGCACAACCTTGTCTGAATTTTCGTTTACCTGTTGTCGGAAACTGTGAAAACTGTGCATAGCTGGATAGGCGACTGCTCATACAGCAGCAGATGTAGAAAAACACGGCCATGGTTGTTGTACGCTTCATGCAGAGAAATATTCCGCAACCGGAAAGCTCTGCTACAGGTCGACGGCTGCGGTTCAAACACAAAGGGTTGTAAACCCCTAAGAAAGGCGGGTCGGGCTTGGGGCGGAAAATAGCATTTGTTGTGGAGAGCGGCCAGATAATGAAGACTGAAGTTTGTGGAATTAATTACTTCAGATCGGTGTAGAAGATAATTTTCAATTAAATGCCACAGTGGTAAATTTCAGTTCCATTTTCCACAAATAAACATGTCACCGTGGATCTATCTCACTGTTTTCACATCTGTGCTGTTGCTTTAAGAAGAAGCTGAAACTTGTTTTGATAAAACTACTGGTTTTGTTTAAAATTTACTAACATCTTCGTGATATTATGAACATCAACCAGCAAACGTAGAGCACGAAGAAAGGTGCTAAATCAAACATACAAACTCTGTGTACATGTACTACTGATGCAAGGATGTTAAATATTTAGCAATGCTTTCAATATTATCATTAATGACAGATGTTTTGTGCGCTTTCAACACAATGTGTATTGCTGCTGGAGCGTGGGCGATATAGTAGTGTTGAGAGGAGCTAATGTTATTTTGGTGTATCAAATTATCTTAAAGCATGGACCACTCTGTGCCACAAACCAAACTTAACGTATCCAATTTCGCAAAGATTCGGCCGGTCGTCCGACTTTGTCCGAGATCCGTGCTTAGGATTTCGATGTCCTTGTGAAGGTTGAGTGCGTCCCAAATTGAATCGAACTATACGCCAGACTGCCTACGACTCAATTTTGTCAGGCACGAGAGAATAGTCGGAAAAGCTGTAATTGATATTACCGATATCCATTATTTTCTGTGAAGTTTTGGCTGCGGTGTCACATTACAGCCGGAAGTGCTCTCGGATATGGATATATGTTAAATGTTGCCGGCTGAGTGTGTAATCACGATAGGGCTCGTGCTAGGACGAGTGTTTCAAAAAAAGGCGCTAAAATAAGTTTAGATAATGTTACTATTGTTTTAAGAGCATCAAATATGGTTGAGATACTTTGCTTCTACGTCTAGCTTGGTTAACTTGAGATATCCGAAGCTGGATAGTACGGGGAGACGGGCACCGAATGGGATTTGATTCGGGTCGCCGCTGCATGTTAGTAACCTTCACAGTAAAAACATGAAGCCATTATATGATAAGTAAGGAACGTATCCTTTTCATTTTAATCTAGCAAGCGGTATAGAAAATGCATCAAAGTTAACAATGATCCATGCTGTCATTGTTGCCCTCGACAACTGCATTAGTTTATTTTAGCACGTTGGTAGCAAATATCCATCCAATCACGCGCACTTATTGACGTAATAAATTTCTCGTTCGCCGGTGGCACTTCAAAATGGAACGTTCGTTCGAAACTACTTATAGCCAGGATTATACACATCGTTTAGAAAACCGAGCGCTTGCCTTGCAACACAAAATAGATGCGAATCTTCCGGGAAGCTGTTTTTCACCACCCTTTGAATGCACGGTACCGATCGTTGTGACAGATAAAAACACAAAAAACATCGACTTCGAATCGGAAGTTAAGCGGAAAGATTTTACCAAGTGTGGTGCTAATCGGTTCGTTAAAAATCTCGCCAAAACGCATCCCGAGCTGTACGCCAATATTGAAAGCGACCAGCCATGGAAGGAACGGGCTGGTAATTCATCGTTCAAATCAAGCTATCAGCTGGACTATGATTACATACCGGAGAGTGTACCATGCCGCCTAAACAGTTCATCGGAATTTGATCGTTGGCCGGACCGGAAATATTTCCAGCGCGATTGCAATGACAACCCTTTATGCAACAGTGTGGCG
The DNA here is from genome assembly GCA_002091835.1 of Anopheles maculatus. Taxonomy (NCBI): domain Eukaryota; kingdom Metazoa; phylum Arthropoda; class Insecta; order Diptera; family Culicidae; genus Anopheles; species Anopheles maculatus. The sequence goes on from KZ062295.1 coordinate 88,911, forward strand.
GGACCTGGAAGTATGCCTTGTTCATGTCAACTTTGCCCTTCGGATTCAGTCGAAGACTCCAAGAGGACGCCTAGGTACGGTTGCGTGTATGCTATATCGAGCATTCCAAAAAGCTACATAATTTCTAGCCATTGGCCAGATCAGGATTGGCAACGCAGTACATCAAATAGAACAGAGTACCGGGATAATGTTGGTCGGCTTGGGGGCGTGTTGCAACGTGAAAACGTTCACAATCATAGCCGCTGTACTCCACAGCGAAATTGCAGGCACAAGTTCTTCTTGTAAAAGGTTGTTGATGCAAGGCGCATTTGGCGAAGCAATTATTTTTATTCTGGACATTTGGTAAATCCTCCAGTTAATACAAATTAAACAAATAAAAGTAGAACAGAAAACAAGAAATGATTTAGAATAAACTGAAAACATGGATACTGCTGTAGTAAGACAAATGTATAAAAATAACACAAAAATAAAAAAATGTTCCAGACCAGACGTGGTCTATTTTGCCATTGATTCCTATCGACAGTTAAGCGTTTCCAAACATGAAATCATAAAGCAATAAAATCTCTTGAACGTTATGTTAGAAGTATGCCCCGAAGCACTTCAAAAGGTGAATATTTGTCCGCCACGAACGATCGATCTCATTACAAAAAAAAAGAACAGGTTGCCACAAATGCTGGGTAATGGTGGCGTTACCATTCTCTAGATATATATACATGAAAAGCGTCAAAAGAAGATGGCGCCTGAAGTGCTTGGTTACATTAGCCCTAATGTTTGATTTATAACACATTACCTGAAATGTATATTTCACGCGCAAATAGGAATGTGGTTGTTGGCAGCGTCTGTATCGCTTTGATAGGTGCCTTCTCGATGCGATGGTGGGCGAGAGTTAGTCAGTTTTTCTTTTTGCGTGTTTACCAAGAACGGGCGCTGGCTGAGCGACATGTGTTCGATGTGGAGGAAAGGTCAAACGCAAATCTACATTTCATAACCTACCTCTAAATCTACCTCTCCCTTTCCCATGTGGCTGCCACGAACAATTTTAGATGCGGAAATCGGCTGAACGGATTGTCATCGGTCTTTTGAAAAGAGTGAACTTTTGGAAAATGTGCTAAAACGAAATGGATCACTTATTGGATGAAAAGTGCCGGTATGGCAGAAACATTGGTAGAGCGCAGGGGGTAAAGGAAAATGGAGCGGAAAAGTGCGCTTTCTTTTTAATGTAGCTACCCGAGACGAACGATACTGTGTTCAAGAAACAATCCAGCCAAAGTGAATGCTTTGATGCTGTGCGTGCGTACGTCGTACGGCAAGGGTTGGGGAAGAGTGTCAATGATCATAAAGTTTTCGCAAGATTCGGATACCGACACGCTTTGGTGGCACTTTTCGGGTGATTTACTTTTTCTCACACGACCGTAGTCGAAAGCGCAAGAGAGCAGAATATGATTTGGCGTACAAAATTGGGAATGAACTTGGTAAACTGTATCGAAATCGTGAGTGAGGCTATTTTCTATGCTTCGGGTTGTAGATTTATGAAATGAAATGATTGCATAGAGGTCATCGAGTGACATAACGTAATTTATCTGTCGAGACAGACATCGTGATAAAAAATTTACAGCATAATCTTTAAGTTGAAAATTCATTTTATATTACATTTGAAATTTATTCATCTAAGACTAAATTTGTGCCCATGCACAGTACTGTTTGGTTGGTTCCGGCTAGCTTAAGTCACAGATAATCTTTAGTTATGGCAGTCTAAAGTCTACGCTGGACACGTAACAAGACAGCTTTGTTCACGTTCTTCGAGTCTGTTTTCTACAGTTGATTTAAGTGAACTGTAACTGAGGACCCTCGCACAAGAGTTGCTTTAAGAAGGAGCGTTCAAGTATGATTAACATTCCACAAAAATGCTGCAAGTGGTAGCATCATTAAACCATAACTTTAGTAATGCATTTTGCATTCGACTTCAGCGGTACCGAATACAAACGATCACCAAACGACAAAACGAAAGAGTACGGAATGTAAAGTTGCAGTAGCCAGCGAACGTTAAAAGCTGCTTCATCGAACGCCACTTGGAAGGATCCATGCCGGGCTCTTAATGTTTTTTTTTCTTCCTCCAGACGCTGTGTGCCTTGCCGCGCTAGTGGCAGCGATCTGACATTCACCGAATTGCTAATGGCTCAAGAGCCAAAGAGGAAATGAACAAAATCGAGTAGAAGTAAAAAATACAACGCCAAACAGCTTCTCATAATCGTCAAAATGGGCCATCCATTTGACTCGAATGGACGAAGTAGTGGTTGAGTGGTTGAGTGTGAGCTTGCTCCAAATCCAAGGCCACGAGAGGATTGCACAATCGTTGAATCATGTTCCGGGTAGAAGGATGCAAGAATGGCGGGGCTGTTTTTTAATCCTACTGTGCAGTCGCTTTTCAACCGGACCGGACATCTTTAAGCTTTCGGTTGGTGCTTACGAAGCATTACGACTGGACTGCAAATGTTACCTTGCACAGTCGTAAAGTGACTGGCTGTTTGAGTACAAGCAGCTATTACTTATGTTTCACAACTTTTCAAGTACGTCTAAGCTCTTGTGCCAGCTAAGCTGGTGTCGCATGTAGACAGTAAAACCAACATTTGCTCTGATGCTCCTGTGCGGGAAGAAATTTTATATTTCATTGTTTCAAGCTGGCATGCTGTACAAGGTCTCGTAAACATGTGCCTGCACAAACTGTGTCATAATTGAAGCGTAAAGAAATAAATAACAAAACGTTCCTGATACTTTGCTTGTGGGTGCTGTTTGTTCTATGCCGATATTAGGATTGCATTTTGTTTAAAAGTTATTTTGGCAACGATTCCGATTACGCTTGCAACTGTAAGCCCTGCTTGCTTGCTTCTCAACCGATTGATTGTGTTAAAAAAAAAAAAATAGTGCACCCATTTTGAATGAAAAACTGTCTATTTTCACATTCCTGGAGCAACGCCCAACTCATTTGCTCTACATTTCAACCATTTCCGTTCCACTTTTGGCAGGGCCAATGTTCATACTTTATCCAATGGCAACGGACGCAGCGAAGCTTTTGTGCGAGTACATCAAAATGGTCAAAAAAGAAAGGGAAAAAAGCTAGGGATCCGTGAGGAAAATTACAATGTTTTACGCTTTAGAATGGTCGAATTTGTCAAACGGTGCAAGCTAATATTGTATGCACATTTAACTGTCAATGGCAGTGGGGACAGAGATGGCCGGTATCAAGGAAGTAAGGGGATTATGAAAAAATTAACATAGACTATTCATGGACGGCCAATAGTAGCAATGGTTCATGAAAGGTATAAATTTCATAAAAACGAATGAAAAAGCATGACACACAAGGTAAATCATTCTGGATGTATATTTTTTGTTCAAGAACCGATTCTAAGCAAATAAGAAAAAAAGCTTAAGAACTTATGCAATTTCATTGGGATAATATTATAAAGTATATTATTGACAGTACGGACTTCGGCCGTCATATTATACTTTAAATAAAATAATTTTATAAAGGATAATTGAAGAGAGCACAAACTATGTATAAAAATAAATGAAACATCAATTGTCCATCCGAGGCTCGGAGGTGGAAACTTCGGGGATCATCTTCTCTAAGTCAATCTAGATTCTGAAATATTGGATTGAGACTTTCCTACATGGCAGAAGCTAACCAAATATCAATCGCAAGCGGTACGAACCAAAATGATGTTGGCACCACCAGAGGCCTGCTAACAAACACTGATTTACGCTACAGATAGTGATGTACAGATCGTACCTTCGCAATCGTACAACACTTCACCAATGTAGGATCAAAAGCCAGCACCAACAACAAAATAGATGTGGAAATACGCGCAAGTGTGTTGGTTGCCAACCGATCACACTGTAACCTGAGGACTTTTACACACAAAACACCTGTCGAGACGGACGAGGACGAAGTTGGAACTAAAGTACTCACACATACGCGACCCGTTACAATGAAGAGCTACACCAGTTTTTCTTGCCAGACTCTGATGAGCTGATCATGTCATGAGAATAGCACCGAACTACCAAGCCCTTAAAGTTCTGCACGGTCGTTCACATGGGTAGAAAAAGGGTGATAGGACCAAATTGAGATGGATTGATGACGTTTATGCGTCCCTCGGAACGACCGGAATATTGAATTAGCCGATGGTGCTGGACCGTGATCGGTATCGACGACTACTGTAGCAGGCTAAGACGATCAAGCGATTGTAGCGCCTGTTAAGTAAGAAGTAAGTCCACACATTGGGTTGCTATGGTGGGTGAAGAGGTAGTATCTAGGCCCTCACACTATAGGACCGAATCTTTTTTCGACCCGTCACCCCGTACGCAGGACAGACTATGCCGTTACGGGTACACTAAGCAAAGGAAGCCCGTTGATGACAGGCCGAGAGACCTCTTGATTGTGTTTAGCCAAAGAAGTAGAAGAAGATTTGTTCACATGGACTATGGAAAACATTCCTTAAAATAACCAAAAAATGTCGTCGTTGCATTGTTCTACGGATTATAATGCTAAATTGATTCAGGATCAACTAATCAGACTATTTGAGTTTTTCTTCTTTTCCCGTACAGCAACATCGAGATATCTTGACCATTTATTTTTCACTTCTTCTTGACGCCCCAAACAAAATGTGTTGTAGTTTTAATGTGCTGGTAATTTTTAACAAAACTAAAATTATGTTAAGTGAAATAGATAATAATGGACCTCTCAGACTTAGAGAGGTTTCCTTTAATTTGTTTATTACTAGTAGACGGATAATCAGTTTTAAAACAACAACACAGCAATTTTAAAAAATGGTTCTTCTACAAAAGGTTTTTGCAATACTTATTAAAATAAGTATGAAACAAGTACCGGTACGCCAAACATACCCGTATCTACTATTTTATACGGTATATGCCGTACATTCGGTTCATAAAACCATTGAACCGAACGAACATAAATAGGTAGAAGTTGGAGAAACCTAGTGTATGGCCCAACGAAAAAAAAAAAACCCAAAAGAACAGTCCGGTACGGGACGGTGGCGCAGTAGGCGAAGGTCTTATAATTTTGCATGAAGCCACGGTCGCGTAACACTACTTCTTGGCGTCCGTGCACTGTGGCGTCGTCGTCATTGTCGTCGACGTCGTTGGGCAATTGGCTGTCTATCGCAGTCGTGTAAGGATACCGCGCCAGAAGGGCAGAAAATTTATAATACGATCCCGATCGTAACAAATGAGCGCCAGCGCACTGTCATATTTTATGCAAGTTTATGTTCCTTGACTAAAGGCGGTCGTTTCCGCCGGTGTCGCTTCAGCAGAATGTAAGCTGCTTGCATATATTGTCCATCTGACTGTTTTTACAATACGAATAAAAGCAACGGTTTGTGGGGTTTGTGATTGAAGGCTTGTGGCGTTGACACGTAGGTTGAAGTTCATTTCTTGCTGTATGCTATAGATGACACAAACGAGGCTTTAAATTCATGCAAAGGCTAAATAGAGCGAATACTGTAATATGTGCCATGTGACTCTTGCTCTTAGTTCAGGTTAGTTGGCCTCCTTAAAACTGGCAGTTTCTGCTATAAGTTTTAGAAATGGCGTAAGGAAATTACTAATTGTAAGACTATTTAGTAGATTTATGTTTATATAGACATCATATACGTACATTGAACGATTTCTTTTTCGAAGCAACTGCAACAGCATTGCATCACACTATTGCTTCGATAAAAGTCGTTGAATCAAAACCCTTTTTGAACGATAAGAAAAGTTTTATTGGAATTGTCGCGTCTTAGTTGGTTGGAAGCGTACAATCGTACGTTTGCTCCTGCTGTGAGTGAAATACGTTTATTAACAACGTCCAGTGAATGCGAGCTTAATGACACAATGGTGTCATATTGGGCGCACCAACTCTTTCGCATCAGTGAGATGATGATGATGATTCAGCGCAAAAAGAAGTTGAGGAAGCTACACTTTTATGTTGGCAAAGTTTTTCGCTCAACAACAGCTGATTGCACATGGATGGCATAGAATGGTAAAGTAGTTCCTGTGGCAACAGTGTAATAACCCTCGAGGAATTATGCGGTTTACGTGCACGGGCATCATAAGAAACCCCAAAATAAGGACAACATAAATAATAGTACCTTCCAGGAATACTTGATACGATACGCAGCACTTGTTTATCGTGTACAAGTGGCGGAAATCTTTCGTGTGTAGGAAGGTTTGAAGCTTGTCCAAATGGCATCGACTGATGGTTGGTTTGCGCTATTGATTTTGCGAAATACCGCCAACGGGGATAATATGAAGTAACTGTGAATGGGAATATGATCGTGGCAGATGTATTTTTGCTACTAACCGAGGAAGAATTGTTGCTAACATAAAGTTTAAACAACGTATTAACTATCTCCCAAATAACATAACTAGTTTTAAGTGATTAGTTACTTATTGTCATTAAATATTGCGTGAGAATTAAATGTTTGGAAAAAGTTTCCGTTTTGTGACATGAAAACAAACTATTTTCGTACTATTAAAGGTGGTCTAGGAGTAGAGTTCCAAAACTATGAAAACAATGTTGGTTTGAGTTTTAAAATTTACAAATCTGCTCATTTGGTAAAGGAAGGATTAGAATGGCAAAAAACAAGGATTTAAAATCGCTTTGATTCGATTGCTTCAATGATAGGGTTGTTTTAAAAAATTGTTACAAAAAGAAACTAAGTTGATTCTTTGAAAACGACATAATAACCTCATTTCTACGTTTTTCAAATATAAGAAGATCTCTTTCTATTCTCCGTCGTTTTATGTATTTCCTTCCATAACTGGGTGTTATCTAGTCGAAACCAAATTTGACGAAGGAAATGAACAAGGTCAGAAAAGATATAAACATTTTATATCTTTTTGCTAAATTCATTCTATATCTTAAATTCATAGAGGCATTACTTTACAGTATCAAATTTCTTGTGTCACTGAACATTTTTGAATCAAATACGGTAGCAGCTATACAACAACGTTTGCAGAAAAATGCGCATGATTGAAATACGATCCGCTAAAGCTGTGATAATCAACTGTGATTTTTTTTTTGTAGTTTTTGAGTGCACCATTGCAGGTTGAGATTCGAATCCTTGATATGTAAAATCTGAAAAAAAGGAAACTCTTTTGTACTTACCGTTCACATACAGGTAGTAAATAATAACTTTCGGCGGATGTGTCGATATCTGGCACTCGTACACCCCTTCGTCATTCTTGTTCGCGCGTGTAATTTTGAGACGCCAGTTGTTGGGATACTGGAACTCGATTTGATATCGGGAGTCACCTGAGTAGGTCTGTTTTCCGACGGTTAACAGCTGCAAAGCTGTGTCGCCACTTTTTCGACGTACCCACGATACCTACACAATAGGGAAAAACGGCTTACATCAGAAAAAGTTTAAGAACGACACGAGCAAAAGCTTGTACCGACTCTGCTCGTGTTCACAAATTGAATTTAACCTATAGAGAGTATATTTCATGGGATGGTATAAATTTCTTTCTTGCTTTCTTTTGAAATTTTGCCGTGTCGTCTTGGAACGCGACGATTCCTGCACCAAGCACCATCGCTGACTTCTTGGGCGGTTTCGGTTTGTACGAAGTATAAGTTATCGCACAACTTGCATTCAGTCGACCGCTCGTTTCCGTGAAACATTCTAGTACGGAATAATAAAAAAAACTAATGCAACATGCTTGTAGTTGAGACAAGCGGCAACTTTCTATTTTTTTTCTTTGTAAGTCACAATTGAAAATGTCTTTGAGTATGCAAGTGAAAGTTAGGAGTTGTAGATAAAGTTGTTGAATAATGTATAATACGAACAGATGTATTATATTTTATATAAAAAAACATCCCTTAATGCATTTCACAAAATTAGCTAAAAATAATTATAATTACTTCGAGAAGAGAAAAAATAAAACACAAAATGGAACATAAACATTCTGTCGGTGGTATGCATCGGCCAACAATCGATGACCGTTTCGAAATGTGATATCATATCGGCAGTTTTGTTGTGCATTTTCGTGACAGGTGTTGTTTCGTTTTGGCAACAATTCGGAAAAAAAATCTCGTAAAAACAACTTTAACAAAATTGAAATTGTGAACGATACAAATATTAAATCAGTTGACTCACCGTTTTATCCTGTAGCAAACTTATCCTACAGCTTAAAAAAAGTGTATCCCCGTTTTGGACCGTGATGTTGGTGACGTTGTCAGTTTCAAAGTGGGGCCCATACCTGTGGATAGAAAAAAAGCATGTGTGAAATGTCAAAAAGTACTTTCGATGGATTAGTAAAACTGATCAAAATCAGAGAAGCTCAACTCGACTCGACTCGGATTAGTGGACAGAACCGGTACCATTTTCCTTATGGATAATTTTCCGTAGTAAAGAAAGAGTAACCGGCTAAATGATAAAAATAAATAAAGTATGAAGAAAAGGAGTCAATCCGACAACGAGTGTACAATGAAACTTTCAATATTAGAACGCTACAGACAATTATCAATAATTGAAGTTTAAAAAAAACATTTAAAAATGTCATACATTTTCAAATGAATAACTTAGAAATAGCTTAATGAATACATCATTTAGTATTACGCGAATGCAGTATTAAACAAATTTACCAAAATGATTTCCAGTTATCGATAATGAACACAGTTTTACTGCGCCAGAAATTACGAGGAGACATCGTCAATACGTGGCGATTTTGATAGATTTTGATTGACGTTAATCTGACACCTAACTAGAACCACCGTCACTAATTTACAGTTGACACGTTAAATATTTTGTTTCTATAAAATAGAGAATAAACTCGATCTGCCTCAAACATGTTGGAAAATCCCATTTCAATTATGTCTTCACCTATTATCGTTGTGGTTATTGCATGTGGCATGAACAACATGTCATAGAAAGTCTGTGTATTATGCCTTGGTAGGTCCAAACAGACATTTAGTGTTAGTGTTATTACAATATTGTGAATGAAATAGCTGTATAATTCCTTTGTACAACGAGCCATGTGTACCATATGTTATGAAAAAGTTGTGCCACAATTCTTAGTTAAACCGTGTTAAACCAATTTAAAGTACCAATTCAATTCAATCGCAATAACGGACCAACAAAGTTCGGGTGGAAGAAAATGAACAAGGTTCAACAACTGTTAATTTAACAGTAATAAAAAAGTTTTAATAGTTCCACAGATGTTAATGCATGGGAAGCGTTGTGTTGTTGTTTACGTTGCGGTGTGACAAGTTTGTAACTTTGGAATGCTCGTACACCGCAACAAATATTTACTTGCACTGTCGAAGCTACTACACATAACGCCAAAGCCACTGTAGTTTGGGCAACTGAAAGTGGAATGAAGGAAATATTTGCACTAAAGTTGCGAAACTCCTATTGAACGCGTTTGTAAGGCTTTCGGTTCAACAAAATGACAAAACTTTCGTATCCGACCCCGTGCTGTAGTGTAGTGTCCAAACGGTGTAAAAATTCTAGCCAGCATCCGTGCTCCGGCACACCGAGCGCTGAGTAAATAATGTACACATAGTTTTCTTACCTAAGGTGTTCTTCGGTGCGGCAGAAGTTGCCCTATGATTCACGATTAAAGGACCTGCAGATGCGAAAGTGCTTAAAAGGTCATCCGGTTCATAGTTTGCGGTTGTCGGGCAACTGTGTGTGCACCTCTGTTGGCTCCGGAGGCAATGCTTTATCAAGAGTCATAAAATAAATGTAATGCCTATTTTCCGTGGCTTAATCGCACCGCACGGAGCAACCGTCGCGCCGCCTGTTTAGTTCTTTAGGTTGTTTGGTTTTGTTGATTTTCCGCAGGAGGAAACTTGGGCTGGCAAGTGCTGTGGTTGTGCAAAGCGGCCATGGTCAACAGGATCTGCTGGCATCTCACCGACGCAGATGTACGTTTTCGAAAGAGAGAACGAGAGGGAGCGACTGGAAAAGGTGTGCTTTGGGAAAGCAAGCGTATGCATGGGTTTGAAATGTAATTTTAATTCTACGGCAAAGCCATCACGGCAACATATTACCCTGGAAGTGCTCTCGCGCACTTCCCCTCCCGGGAGAGCGGCCAACATGGGAAAAAGGGTAACTTAAATAGAAACTCTTAACGTAGGTCTAACATTTTGTATTTGTCCTCTAGACTCAATTGTGGTAAAATTAATACAGCAAAATGCCTCTAGCACGAACAGATTTTGGTTCGTATGTGACGGTAAACTATTTTTCGGAGACTCGGTTCTAGCCGTCAGTACTTTATACACAAAGTGGTGAGTATAAAGTATCCAACAATAGCATCTAACAACCAACGCTTTAGTGTACCTCTAGTAGATAGGGCTCTCTAGTTTAGGATAGGGCTAGTAGAAGAGCGTTTATTGAAAATTATAATTTTAAATGAAGAGTACCTAGTCCACTTTGTTTCAAAGATGCTGAAAGCAAAATATCTGGGAGATTGTTATACTGTAATGTGCGCTGCGTTTTTCTGTAGATGGTAGAAGCTTTTAAGGAAATTATGATGGAGCACTCGTAGTGCGGTAATATCAGGCGAAGTGATTAAAGAATACTAAATAAAAATGACATTAGCAGCGCAGTTTAGTAGAATATACAAATATAGTTTGCCCACCATTATTTGGTGCTAAGTTAAATTGATCTGTCTTTTGCGTTTTTCTTTGATTATTAATAATAAACTACAAAGAAAAGTTTTAGCGGCAAACGCCTATTCTCATTTTATTACAACTTAACAGACGTGCATCGTAATTTTGGGAATAAAAGATAAATCTGCATCTAACACGGGATGCAATGTAGCAAAGCACGCTTTCAATAACGTGTTTGTTTCAGAATCGCACGTCGAAGTTTGATGTGGACGCATGGCTTCCGATTGATCGGTGAATCGCCAGTTCGCAATTTGCAACAAAAATAATTAAATTACACTGCGGTCAAAAGTGCAGGTATCACTACAGCAGCACTGCGTGAAATAATAATTATGTCGTTGCTGCGTGCACGTTTTACCGCAATAGCATTATGCACTACCGTTGAATGGTCAAAAATCTAATAATGACTATACACTCTACACATAAGTCGTTAGACTTGAATGCGTTTGCTTGCGCTGTTTACATGAATTATGAAAGAACAGATTGGAAATTCGAAGAAATAATATGATACGCAAACCATGCCAGTTGTATATTTCGGTGCTTGTTACCCAAAATTTGGTGGTCTTTGCATAACTGTAACGGTTCTTTGTTAACTGCAAATTTGTACTGGTAACGGTCAAACGCGGTAATTTGTCATTTTCGTTCGAACTGTTTTACGTCAGTTGCTGGAGCAAAAACAAAGTGCGACAACAAAACAGTTTGATGTTCGATGCATTCGTACAATTGCCTGAGCTATGGTCTGATTTGGAGATTTCACAAGACAAATTAACTATAGGTTCGTATTCGTAACATAATACCTAGCTACATTTAAAATAACAATTAGTGATGTTGTGTTTTTTAACCCAACTAGCAACCCGTTTTTGCAATCGTAGTTGTCCACTTGTGTAAGCATTATTTTTATTTCACACTTATCATTTACGCCTTGCAAAGGCATTGAGACCAATTGATTGGTATTATTTTTTTTGCTAACCCAAATAAAATTAACTTTATTGATTTTATGTTGCTTAACCCAGAATATAATGAACTCCAGAAGCAATCAAATAAATTACAATAGCTCTGAATACCTTACCGAAGGATGGTTTAATGACGATAAGGCGTCAAATATGCTGGAGCATCCAAAGCTGTGCCTGTTGTGATAACGCGTAACACCCGGCATAAATAATCATTAGAATTAAATGCGGTTCGATGTGCGTAAAATCTAATGTGATTGTTGAGACTAAGCGTTGATAAATGTTGGTAAGTAAAGTTGTAACAGTCATCGATGGCTTTCTTGCAAAGGTCCCAGAGATGCGTGTGATGTTTTCAGTTTTCACGAAAATTTCAGTTTAAACGAGTATAATCTACTACAGTGATATAATAATGACAACCATCTATTGAATATGCAAAAAGAACTCTTATTTCCATGCATTTATGTACCGCTTGTACAGAAACGACTGAAACTTTTGCTTTTCTACTAAAGTAGATGCAATGTTAGTTAAAATTAGTCCATCAGAGTGATAATAAACACTGCTACCACACCTAAGTTATTACATACATCATCATATTACACAGTACATTGAAAGCAATTAAAATATCGTTAAGAAACACGATTATTCAACTAGCACGTATTTATTACATTTGTATGCGTGTTTTAGTTAAAGTTTCAAAACAAAATATTTCGAAAACATTGCACAACTCTTTTTTTATTTTATTTTAGCACAGAAAAAGGGCTTCAGTAACCAGTATGTACATTCAGAACCTTGTACCACTTTCAGCTCACGTCGGTTGCTGGGCTGGACGGGATAATAGAGAAAACATCGACAACTTTTCCTCCATTTTCGTGTCGTATGATAACAAGAGAAAACAGCGAGTAAGGAAGGTTCCACCACCAGGGATGATAGCATTTCGTAGTTGATCCGTCCGTCCCGATTAAATCCACTGGCTTGACGGTTGTTTTGATGTCTTTTGAAGCATGGACTAGGTTGAGTGACGGCGTGAGTGCTAATGTTGTTGTTTTCGAACCGGAACACCTTTAATAACCTAACGTAATTTCGAGACATTGGATGGATTTCTGACAATCACTGTAGGGTGGATAGCATGGTGAGTCCGTAGTGCTTTATACCAAGCATCATAATTAGCAAACGGTTGTACGCTCTTCGTGTGTAGTATTTTCCGAAGTTGGTCGGTTTTGTACAACAAAAGATAAATATGCTGTTTAAGGTATTCATAAACAAAACCAATTCACTAACCGGTACCAATTGGGATGTACCATAATGGGAAACAGATTACTTGTTTTCCGTCTATCCTCAGCTCCCTGGTCTCTTCGAGCTGTTTACCTCAGTTGAATGCATGAGCTGGCGCTGTTTGCTCTGTACACGGCAAAATATTTGTGTTTGGTTACCCGGTTAACCAACGAAGAAGAGTGAAATGAGATGTGATAAGGGTAATGGTTTGTTAGCTTCACGAAAAGGTGCGCTAGTCACTGATTTAATATTCAATGGATAGTGATGTTTTTGCTTATCATGGAAAGGAGCAGAAAAGTGGTACATTGGTAAACGTTTGTATAATTTTACTCGTTCTCGTTTGGGATACAAATGTTGTGTATATAAAGCATTACTTTAAATCTGTAGACCATAAAAGCGTGCTTTCGATTTCGAGCGTTATGGCTGTTTCACGTATGACTAGCTCACCCAACCCAGCATTGATGTTGATGTTATATTGTTCTGGATCTTTAAATATGGTATGTTTGGTATTTTGTTTCAATTTTCAAATTTTTTAACATATAGGGAGTTACCCCTTCACCCACAGAGCATATAACAAACAATATGTTACAGGCATAGGATTTCTCACAACACAAGTTTTTTCGGAGAATTTTGAGTTAACATTGTAGATAACTTTGCTCCTACAAGCTTCTAACTTTACCGAACCAGTAATTTTACTCCAATCGTGATTTGCGTACTTAATTAAACTCCTGCGAATGTATCCGAGAAGCAGCAAAAAGAGCGCTGAATATTTGTATTAAATTAAATTATGTTATTATACAAACAGCAGTGGCACAAAACCGTTTCGATATTGATTGGAAAAACTGGTTCGATGGACGCTGTGTGCAATATGGGCTAATTGAACTTTTATGATTCCAATCACGTTTATGAGCTTTCTGGGGATCTCATTTTTATGTCGATGACAAAACCAATTATCCTTCATTTTTTTTGCAAACTTTCCATGTTTCTTGATTTTGGCTTGATTTTGTTTACACTTACTTGGCTGTTGCTTTTGTGAGTTGATGAGCATAATTTTGATTAAGCTTATTTCACTGCATTTCCACCATGTCTGTTTTCGAGTGATTAAATTACTTTCTCTGTTATACACAATGTGGAATATTTGATACACTCACGCACACCCACACACAAACAAACATACCCACGATTATTAGAAGATAAAATGGTTTTGATAGTATATTCTTTTTCAACGAAATTATCGTCACACTCGCTTATTGTGTGTGCCTTTTTTACAGAAGGAAAATGTGCATTGGAGCAGAAAATGAAAATGTTAATCAAAATTAACCCCCCCGGGTATGGCTGATGCTATTAACAGTGGTGAGGATACAATAGGTACGCTATTGTCAGGCACAGCTTATGATACAGTGTGCGGAAAAGAAAATTATTCATAAATTGCACTCACTGCTCGGAAAAAAATAAACCCGTGCACCGCATACAATTACTTTGTGTCACAAAAGTTGACGATCGGATATTGCTTTTTATGTGAAAGGCAACACCTTAACAGAAGCAACAAAAAAATGTTTGCAAAACGAATAGCCGCCGGAGCTGTGAGATGCATTTGCTGTCAACCATTATTCCATCCCATGCGTGACTGTTAAGAAAGATAAAGGGACAAGGGTCGTGCGCTTTTAAATTTATGCATCCATTTTTAACACATTCAAATTTGTATCAACTCGTTTATGTATCCCATGTATCAACTCGTTTATTACTGAAAACGTGAAATGAAACGTAACACTAACGAATTGTATAATTTTACTCGTTCTCGTTTGGGATACAAATGTTGTGTATATAAAGCATTACTTTAAATCTGTAGACCATAAAAGCGTGCTTTCGATTTCGAGCGTTATGGCTGTTTCACGTATGACTAGCTCACCCAACCCAGCATTGATGTTGATGTTATCTTGTTCTGGATCTTTAAATATGGTATGTTTGGTATTTTGTTTTAATTTTCAAATTTTTTAACCTATAGGGAGTTACACCTTAACCCACAGAGCATCTAACAAACAATATGTTACAGGCATAGGATTTCTCACAACACAAGTTTTTTCGGAGAATTTTGAGTTAACATTGTAGATAACTTTGCTCCTACAAGCTTCTAACTTTACCGAACCAGTAATTTTACTCCAATCGTGATTTGCGTACTTAATTAAACTCCTGCGAATGTATCCGAGAAGCAGCAAAAAGAGCGCTGAATATTTGTATTAAATTAAATTATGTTATTATACAAACAGCAGTGGCACAAAACCGTTTCGATATTGATTGGAAAAACTGGTTCGATGGACGCTGTGTGCAATATGGGCTAATTGAACTTTTATGATTCCAATCACGTTTATGAGCTTTCTGGGGATCTCATTTTTATGTCGATGACAAAACCAATTATCCTTCATTTTTTTGCATACTTTCCATGTTTCTTGATTTTGGCTTGATTTTGTTTACACTTACTTGGCTGTTGCTTTTGTGAGTTGATGAGCATAATTTTGATTAAGCTTATTTCACTGCATTTCCACCATGTCTGTTTTCGAGTGATTAAATTACTTTCTCTGTTATACACAATGTGGAATATTTGATACACTCACGCACACCCACACACAAACAAACATACCCACGATTATTAGAAGATAAAATGGTTTTGATAGTATATTCTTTTTCAACGAAATTATCGTCACACTCGCTTATTGTGTGTGCCTTTTTTACAGAAGGAAAATGTGCATTGGAGCAGAAAATGAAAATGTTAATCAAAATTAACCCCCCCGGGTATGGCTGATGCTATTAACAGTGGTGAGGATACAATAGGTACGCTATTGTCAGGCACAGCTTATGATACAGTGTGCGGAAAAGAAAATTATTCATAAATTGCACTCACTGCTCGGAAAAAAATAAACCCGTGCACCGCATACAATTACTTTGTGTCACAAAAGTTGACGATCGGATATTGCTTTTTATGTGAAAGGCAACACCTTAACAGAAGCAACAAAAAAATGTTTGCAAAACGAATAGCCGCCGGAGCTGTGAGATGCATTTGCTGTCAACCATTATTCCATCCCATGCGTGACTGTTAAGAAAGATAAAGGGACAAGGGTCGTGCGCTTTTAAATTTATGCATCCATTTTTAACACATTCAAATTTGTATCAACTCGTTTATGTATCCCATGTATCAACTCGTTTATTACTGAAAACGTGAAATGAAACGTAACACTAACGAATGTTAAGTATTTTTATAAAAAGCTTTCTAGTTTGATCGCTTAACATTTTCTTACACGGCAAGAAATCATGTGAAGCAATTTACATAACATAATTTGCGATTGCGATTTTTCTGTTAAGTATTTTTATAAAAAGCTTTCTAGTTTGATCGCTTAACATTTTCTTACACGGCAAGAAATCATGTGAAGCAATTTACATAACATAATTTGCGATCAATCATCAGCTTGCTGTCAGTTAATTCGTGCATAAGTACAAAGAAGGGGTCACCACCCAATTGATGGCATTCTAATCAAAGATGACAGAAATGGACCATGTTGTGACTAATGGGAGCACGAAATGATGCACGATGACGATGCACGATGACATGACGCATGACTGGAACAGTGTCTGCAGCGCTACAGAAATAAAAAACCCGTAGCATAATACGCGTGCAAGTTCGTCGATTACGCCCGTGACAACGAATGCAGTTGATCAACGGAAGATGATACGCTGATACTTCCTTCTATGATGGGTCAAAGGCATGTCCTTGCATGTCAAAGGGTTTCATAGCGGGATTGTGCTAGCACATTGTGACCCTAGGCCCAGATTACTACGCATCCATACATTGCACACAGCCGCGTCCACACATCTAGAGCGTGGTGCATCACAAAAAAAAGAACGGAACACAAAAACTACACATTCAAATATGCGATGCTTGCACAACCGATTTATCAACGTCATCTGGTTGGCTTGGCTTTCTAGTCAGAACGGAAAACTATCACGCTAGACAGAGAATGCGGCGCACAGGAAAAATCTATCGTGAGAAGGTACCTTAGATAGCATGGCATTTTTTGTACGACACAAACTATCATGCGATAGTGATTGAAATGCACCACGAAACAGGAACGAGAACGAAGTATAACTCTTCTATCTATTACCCACTGCACGGCGTTTTTCTTCTAGCGCTTCTAGCGGGGTTGCTAGCATATGCAGTGACATGCATACTATGTGTCAATGGTTTATAGTTCATAGCGAGTGTAGGCAGTTAAAAAACTAAAGCACCAGCTTAAAAGAGCTTGCCCGTGCTCGGGCTTGATGAAGATCGTCTCATGAAGTCCTCATCAAGATCGGATAATCGGAGTGATATCAAAAAGTTGTCAGCAAGCTGAGTCTATTTGGAAAATGGTATATTGTGTGCTTTAGCTTTATCTATTGCTGATAGATTGCGACACACCTTACCATTCGGTGGCATTCGCTCATTCGATGTTCGAAAAGAAGTGTGTTGCCACCTGGCCATATTGAACATTTATGTGTTAGAGTTATGTCACAGACTCAAATAATATGCTGCGCAGAATGTCGTAAAAATTAACCAATGGTTTGATTGATACCTTCTGTCATAAACAGGAATCATTCGGAATCGTTTCGAAAATGTGTCCAATTTTATGGTGGGTAAGACGCGTAGATGGGTAATGTGCACATCACTAAAAGTTCAAGTAAGCTACGTGTACCATTACTGCGTCAAAGTTGCGGAAATTATTAAGCTAGGGAATCATTACCGGAAACGGTCTGTAGCATAATGAAGTGTTGTATCGTACTAAATTGTTGCTGGAGCACTTTTCCTGCCCGGTGATTCCTGTTGATTCTATCTGAAATGCCCATGGGCGCCGGAAGCGCCCACAGAATAGAAAGAGTTCCAATATTCCTGGCTAGTAATGATGTCACGTAGTATCCATTTGCAGGCTGGTACGAAGTTGGTTTCTTGTTTCGTCTTTCGGCACTACTACCAGAATCAGCTTCACCGTGGGGAAGGGTTCCACTGCAGAGAAGCCAATGTTATGCACCAAATGTCAGGAAGCAGATTTTCAACGCAATTCAGGTGTTTCATTTTTCACATAAAAGCTGCCAAGTATTGTTCTCAGAATGTGCTAAAACATGAAAACAAAACAAAAAAGCTGGAGCTGGAAGAAACTAGCTTCTGCACAAAACCACCCTTCCCTTCCCTTGCTTCTAGAAACCGGTTCGTCGGATTTTCAACGTCGTTTCTGTCTTTGTCTAATGTTTGTGGTATGCTGGCAGAACAGAATGCTTGATGAAATTATTTTACGGTAGCAGTACGTGTTTGCAGTTTTAATTCAAACGTGGTGTCGTTTCACCTAACGCGTCTCGATTATGTTAAATGGGCGTATCAGTTTCTACAGCCGGTAGTGGCTGAAAGCGAAACTTTATTATGAAGTTGTTAGGTATTTTTCAATACCATTTTCTGATTCTCAACTATACCAGAAACGATACATATTGATCCATCCACTGCACTAAGTGCTATTGGATGATGTTTTGTTGTTGTTGTGTGTTTTTACTATTTCGTACAGATTCGTTTTGGACGTGTGAATTGGTGGTATACTTAAGAAATTGTCGTTGTGTTGATACTCACCTAGTATTGTAATACGTAGACTTGTAGTACGGAGGATGATGGTCGAATACGTAGTTCAGGATTGGCCCGGTGCTTTTAAGTAACTTACGATGCTCGCCTACAGGTTTTACCACCATCGCCGGAGTGGTAGGATTTAGATTCATTGAATTAATTGTTCGATGGCGCTGCAAGCTCGATGTTGTAGCGCTTGTTAGTGTATCGTTGGATGCGATGGAGTGGAAATTTGAAATGCTGATGGGATTATTTCTTCGTGATGCATCCGACATCGATTGCTGTGCTTGGGAATGCTTCTGTATCGATTTGGGTGGGTCGTTATGGGTGGCCGTCTCCATTCTCACGGGCTGACTGGCGTCTTTTATATTATGTACATTCACCGTCAACTGCACACTGGAGGATGGCCTTCGTATTGTTCGTTGGGTTGATAAAGATAGATTAGAAATGGTTTGCTCCTGTGACACATCTTCCGCCGCCGCCGCTGCTGCTGATACAGTGAGGCCGGATAGATCCGTTGTAGAAAAAGAACTACTACTGCTGCTGGCGGAGTTAGTGGTCATATCCGACAGCGATGAAGGTAGCTGAGCACCTGTGCGTTGTAGTGAAGAGAAAGAAAACGAGATGTCGTTAGGGAGAATGGACAAAGAAATTTATGTTTGCTGTAATAAAAGTAATAGTAAAATGAGACACTAATGCTTGATATCAATTATCGGAGTATGTTTTGACGGGGTGTGATGAATTGTGTGTTAAAAAGGATATCAAATGACCTGTGCAAAATATGCATAAATATGAGCACAGATAATCGATAGGATTCGGTTGTTACCAAAAATCTACGAAGATCGTTTAAAGGTCGCTTGGTTTGTTAAAGCTGCGGTTATGTTGCTAACCTAAAAGCCTTAGCTGAAAGATACCTATATTTCCATTGTAAAGAACATGTTTAGGGTGATTGACGTCGCCACAGTATCGTGTTGGTAATGTGGCATTTTGATCTGCAATATTTGCTCTCCAGATAAATCTGTAGCTAAACAGTAACCTTGTACACCGTTAGGACCGTCCGGAGCATTGACATTTTTTGACATGCCCTCCACAACGAACCGTTGCTACTACTAAAAGAAAACAAATGCGTATTCTTCGGTACGCTGGAATACGTGTGTGCTTTAACGAGTTGAATATAACCCAATCAAAATCCCCCAGCCGATACTGTATGTAGTTCGCGTCGCCAATAAATTGGATGGAGAATATGGAACAGGAATTTAAAGTAAGTTACCATAAAGGTGATAGGTAACCAGCACAAATTCTCCAAGGAAAAGTGATGTGTTCAAAGGGACTTTGAATTTAGAATTGCTGAACGAGCCATTTCTGCAGTTTTTACAGCCAAAATGTAAGTGCAAGTGTTCTGAATAAGAAATAGAATTGAACTCCAGGGCCGTTGTCCGGAAATAGATAAGCAAATGGTGAATATTTATGTTGCTTACGTTAAGGTTTTTTTCTCTTTTAAGGATGATTTTGCGAAAATTGAGCATGAAAGAGAAGCTACAATCCGTGCCAAAATAGGAAGTATCCACCAAAATACAATTTGTTTTTTTTTTCTATTCAATTCCAGTTTTATGATGGTTTGATATGTTACAACTTTTTGTATCATCATAGAAAGTCGGCAAGTTGTATTAAAAACAACTTGTATATGTACAAATGAACAACAACAGTGGTTTGCCACAGGCATATTGCTGTACATTTCCTTCTTTCGAAGAGAGAAATTATCATTACGAACTAACCTCCGGCATATTACCAGAACAGGACTTTTCGCAGTTCTCACAGGTAGCAATCCGTACCGTACCATATTAATTGACCTAGTTCTTTTGATAACTGCTCAAACTCATTTCAAAATAATAATTCCTGCCCGTAAGCCGACCATTAGGAACGATATAGGAGCGACGAAGAAGTATGTGGTAATAATTGTGAAAATTTAAAACGAACATTACGTTACCTTCTGTGTGCTGCAGCTGCTTCCGGGATTCCCTTGGGCTTTGAAAATGGTGCTGCAGAAAACGCTTCGAACCGTCTGATTCAAATGCCACCTCAACAGCTTCCAGGTTATTCAATTCCGTTTGAACATTGTCGTGTGCGGATGTAGAGGCAAGCGGGCCACCGTTCGATGGGGACATTATCCGTACGGGGCGGTTATCGTGAATAATGCCATTGCTGTTGTCATCCACACCGTACCTGCTTTCTTCCACTGTCACCGGTCGACCGTTGTCAGTGTCGCTTTCGTCATTTTCTGATGTATCATTCTCATCGTAGACATCCTCCTGCTCGTTCAACGGTTCAATTCCAGAGTCACTGACAGCAAAATTGCTCTCTATCCTACCAGTGCTGCTGCCGGTGTGGTGCTCAATCTGGCTAGTATTTTGAGTGTCATCGGTGTATGAAGGGTGAGTGAGTTGATATTCCTGAGTAGACCCGTTGATGATACGCAGTGTGCTATCATTAGAACAATTAAACAGCATTGATACATCATGTGCCTTTTTCACGACTTTCAACATTCACGCCACAGTCTCTCGCAGATTGAAGCGATGATTAAGTCTGTGTGAGTCCGCTTGCTTCAAGTATTCAGAACAAATAGAGCATCTTCTTGCGCTTTGCTCGATCAAGAAACGCAGCGCAAGCAGTACGCGTTGCCGTCATTGACACGGCGGGAAACATGTTCTTTGGAATGGGTTGATTGGTGTGTTTTATATCGCTGAAGATATTTTCAATTCACTTGCATCGTTTTGAAGATATGAGTCGTGTACCCTGGAAATAGTGAGAGAAACATACTAAATGATATTACTACAATTTTCAAGCTAAGCTTTACAACCAAAGATGGTGAGAAGCAACCGAGGAAATATATGTAAATCTTAACCATCATTTTTAAAACAAAAAAAAAATCATTTGAATACTGTTAGCTCCAAACAGCGAACGCTATACATTTTACTATATGTGTTTCTTCCCTTTTATATAACACCGCATAGAAAAACTACTAGAAGCTGCTGCTACGCTTGCCGTTTCGTGATATTCGTTTTTCTATTTCCCTTTGCACGAAGACTTGCAAAAATGTTACCCAAACACATACGGTTTTTCGGGACGTTGTTTGGTTGAATGAATTTCTACTCTTTCGTCATCCTTTGTCTTGCGTACTTCCTGTGAGAGCGAAAGAAAAAAATACAAACATCGTCGTTCTACCGCCTGTGTGATCTTGTCAGTTCTAATGCTGGCGGTGTAGAGGATGTTCTCAGTTAGTTTGAAAACAGGCTGCACATACACACGGTGGTTTTGTTGATGTGAGGCATAAAGTTGTGGTACAAAATTGCGGCAAGTTACGGGTTTTCGTTTTTTGTGTGTGTTTTTGTTACGGACTATCACATTTTTTCTTTCCTCTTCTAATCGATGAGGCCTTCAAACTGATTGCCATTTTGTATACTTTTTTGTTTGGTGTGAAGCACCACAACCCAATCAACACTTGAAGACTTCCAACAAGCGTTTCCCCACCGTTGTCAAAAGCTGTTCTTTCGAGATGGCTCGTCTCTTCCCTAGCTCAGTTGCTCGGAAGGGAAGGGCAGTCAACAGGCGTTGGCAATTTTTCATCGCTTGCGAGGAAACTAACCAATTAACCTGGTCGTGTTTCAGTGAGATTTTTTTTGCGATCTTTTTCAGCGGAGAAAAGCTTTTATTCTGATTGAAAATCCGTTTCGATGCTCTTTTTGTCTTGAAATATTTTGATTTTTGACAGTAGCGCGAATAACACACCAATAACGGTATTGGGTGCAATCGTAGCACAGAGTTTACTTAATGCGTTTATAAACTTGATTGGAAAGCTCGGTAGCAATTTTGAAATTGTTTCAGGATTTACAGTTCAGAATGTATCATATATATATCAAGACAAATAACAAATGGAAAATAACTGATATTTTTTTAAATTCTAGTGTTTTGCTGTGTATGTTGAATTGACTCTACTGCTATGCTAGCTAGACAGCTACACCATTACACAGTCACGTAGGCGGACGTCCAGAAAAACCATAGGATTAAGGTTTCGTGCTAAATAAAGTGAATGTGAAACTGTTACACGAAAGCTATTAGAAAGATTCTTAGATGCGTTGTTATATATTTTAAGAATGATAAAGCATTCTTACCACATCTTTTGTTCAATTCTATAAAAGCTTTTGTGGGATGTTTCTGTTTTCATATTTCTTTTATCTAATCATTTTCAACTGATACAGATTCAACGAATATTTTTTAAATATTCGCAAAATACAATGATTGCTGAACATTTTTAACTGGAAAAAGTAACAAGCTGGAAAAATAAACACAACAGTGTCAAGCAAATATACAAAAGTTGCAAAGCGAACATTGTGCCTCCTTCCTATCACGAAACTGTAGCGAGCTCGGCAAGATATCGCAAGCAATGAAGTGAAAGCACATTGCATAACGACTTGTTCATTCATGCAGAGAAAAAATCCTTTCCGGAAAACATTTGCCTTGTGTTATTACAAACTTCTTCGCCTGTGATGCATAATGAGAAATGTGTACCAAACCCGGTTGACAATATCAATTTATTTGTTTTGTTTCATCTCTGTTTCGTTCGGGCAAGCAGGATGTTTTATGTTTGTTATCGCGCTGCTTTCTTAACCTTCTTAACCACACAGCAGTCAAAAATATCTCGCTAAAACAATGTCTTCGAGAGGAAAACTTTCCACCGTAGCAAGTTGAATAAAAAATACTCGACTACTTGAAAGACGTCTCTAAAACCAGTGTGTCAGAGAGTGCGCTAACAAAGGATGACTTTCGTACTATGATATGATGCGATATGATTTATCTAACGTCCTAATTATGACGTTAATGCGTCAAACGAAAGGCTACAACAACGGCTACTGTAAGGATAACTATGAGGATAAGTTATTGAGGTCACAATTTTTTTGTAATTTTGAAAAGACACTGTGAGCATACAACCGGATCATAAAGGAATTAAATTTTTAAAATTATATTAAAATAATTTTACACGTAGGACACACTATTCAGATACGGATTAAAAGTTGTCTAGAAGGTTCAAAATGATAGGTTACTTTATGGAGGTGTAGCATCGAAGAAGCAAGAGATTATGATACAAAAATTAGGTGACTAGGCATTTGAGATTATGTATTATTTTTATATTATAACACTGTATTTGCAAGTTAACAACAAGGATACTACTGTTCAGAGAATCGGATTTCATGTTATTATAATTTAGTGTATACATAACTATACATATTACTGGAGTATAGGTTTACGATACGCAATGATCTTGAGTAGTTTTAATAGTATTTCTAATTTATTCAACGTTGTTCTGTAATACTACTTTCATCTAAGTTGAAAATAATCAATACGTTACATTTTACAAAAATAAAACATAGTTTAAAGACTTCATCCCCATGTGTATTCGCCGTGCTAATTCTTCTTCTTCCTTGGCACTACAACCTCGTGAGGTCTTGGCCTGCCAGCTATTGCTAGCTTTCTGTGACTAAGTTTTACCCGTAGCTGGATGTCAGTCCAGCGTACGGGGAGGCGGTCCACCGGGATTCGAACCCCGATCCTGCCGTTTGAAGACCGGCGCCGCTATCGTATACACCACCGGGCCGCCCCATGCCACCATGGCCGCCGTGCTAATACTAACTATATTAATCATCAAGCTTGTAATACCAAACTTCTTGACAGTGTTTCCATTGTTCCATTATAAAGACGACTCAAGATCATACTATACCAAGACCGTTCCTTTAATGGCCAAACATTAAGCAAGGCATCTAAAAAAAACAACGAAATAAAGAAATCTAACGCACATTTATAAACGAAATGATTGTGAGTTGTTCTTAAAATGTTGAAAGTCGTGAAAAAGGCATTCAAACTCCGTTCTGTTTGAGTTACATCTGTCTATATGGTCTGTTTGAAGGGCTGAAATGTATTCCGATATGTTGCCTTCATTCTTACAGGTACGCATATTTAACATAGTCTAATACTAAATATCTATCGATTTTAAGATTACCCATGCTATGAAATGTTTATATGAAGAACGTCAGCACAAACGACTTACATCTCATCCACTCTCCAGATTCCCTTTACCAGTAAATGTCGTACCACCAGGCCAAACACTATTCCTATGTTACGTTTTTCCGCACCTTTTGTTATTCACTTCTTAACCATTATCAACTATTCAGCTGTAACTATCAACTAAATATTGCACAAGCAGACACATAAAAATGCTGATGTGATTTTGTATAAAAAAAAAACCCATTAAATTTGTAGTTACGAATGATTTATGTTGCGATATCGCAAAGAAACTACACCTATGTATCAAGATGTACAACATTTCGACGCGATTGGAGGGGGCTGTAATTACGTGCGTTAAGGCTAATGGGGCATAATGAAGGAAACAATAATTAATCACCACCAAATAGATTGTCCTTCAAATAGCGATGGCGTGAAGAACGTGCTTCCACATCCGCTACAATATGGTATGTGTTCATTTTGGCTGCTCTCAACATGGAATGCTTTCGGTTTACGAAAATTGTTGTGTAATTTTGATAGAATACAGCGAAATACACAAATTACAATGCCAACTTCACTATCGAGCAAGATTTTTGTGAACATTTAAACAAGTAATAAAACAATAATCTTGTAAAAGAGAAATAATGCATGATGGCACTTCTTCTTCTTCCTTGGCCTAACGACCTCTTAAGGTCATGCCTGCCATTTCTGGCTTACTAGACTAATTCATACCGCATAGTTGGTTAGTCAATCCTCACTATGGGGGAACGGCCCAGATGAGACTTGAACCCCGGTCCTGCCGTGTGAAGACCGGCGCCGCTGTCGCATCATCACCGGGCCGCACTATTTTGTGTTAATATTAGTATACGGCTAACTGTAATTACTGTATGTTCGAAATGAGTTGTATTTTATTCTATTGTATTCATTTTTTGGTACGTGACCAACATACCAAAAGCGATTGTTTGTACAGTTTTTGTGCCGATTTTTGTTTTATTTTGCGAAACCTTTTCTATTTTGTACATAAAAGTAACAGAAACAACAGTTTCATTTCCTTTCCATCCGAAAGCTCCTCGGGCAGCAACCATGGGTACCACGGGTGGCCGCCGGCTTTTGCATTAAATGGTTCCCAAATCGCCCACTAAAGAGTAAGGTAGAATGCTGCGCCATTACTACGAACATAGTGCAAAGGTTTGAATAGGTAGTTGCCAGCGTGCGACGTCGGGGAGTTGTGATTTCCAATAGCGTTATGCAAATGGGCACTGGAACGTTTTATGTAAATTTTAACGAAGGTCCCGTTCAACTGTTCCACGCTGTCCATCTTCTGCAAACTGGCGAAACTCGAGGTGTATCACTGAAAATAACAACATCTCTCTGACTCCAATCTGTATAATTTACGGGCCATGAAATCGGAGCAAGAGGCCATCATTACGAAGGTCAGATAAAAACGTTTCCAAAGATCTCTTTATTTAAGACGGGTTTTTGGCCATCCCGTAGTCAGTTATTCTGACCTTTCATCTGGAGAACATGGCGACGGCTGGCTTAAAGTTATGAATGAGATTACAAGTAAAAATAAAGTAGTAATGAAGCCGTTGGCAAACAGATCATAATAAAATCTTTGCTCTATAAGTGTTAGATAAAAAAACATAAACTCGGCTTAGATGGGTCAATTTACAGTTCGGTTGAAGTAAAACTTAAAGGAATGGAAGGTTACTTCTTAAAATAAACGTTACAC
Organism: Anopheles maculatus; assembly: GCA_002091835.1. NCBI lineage: Eukaryota > Metazoa > Arthropoda > Insecta > Diptera > Culicidae > Anopheles > Anopheles maculatus. The sequence continues at coordinate 115,223 of KZ062295.1, forward strand.
CATCTCATACACAGCGAACGTGCATCAAAAACCGATAAGCAATGTTTGATATAATGGATACCAACGTACTGTGGGTTGCCGAATGGTTCAACACTACGAAAAGGAAATGTGTTACGGGTCATTAAAGCGCGATAATTTCTTTGGCCCTTATAATGTTCCAGTTGAATGGAAATGCCGAAATCAAAACATAAACAAAATATGGTATAACAAACGGATAAAAACAATATAGCTACTGATGCAGGTCATGAAACATTCATAGGGTTGATTTCTTTTTGTAGATAGCCTTATACCATCATTAATAAAAATTATATCAAGCTAAACATTTGAATCGTGATTAACTTGTATAAACCTCTATGCTTTTTTTACAATCTGTTTTGTCGGTTCTGTTTCTGTTAGGTCAAATCCTCTACAAAGCTAGGATCTAAGAAGCCGTCCAAAAAGCGAAAGATACAATTGTGTTTTCTTGAGCAAAACAAACTTTTCATAAAGAATAACAATGTCTAGAGGGTATGGGGTTTCGCTTCCAATTTGCCGGGCACAAAGTGCACAAGCGTGCAAACTCGAAGGATTTGGCCGTTTTGGGTCGTAATAGCGAGAAGCTGTTGCTTCTAAAAAGCAACGTTCACCACAATTTTAACACGCCTATGATGGTCTGTAATTAACATAAACTCCTCGGGCGTTTAGCTGGACTTTTGGAAATAGAAGTGGCCAGCCGAAAAAGAAGAGCAGCAATCTGTTCTGTAATAACCGTAGAACTGCAAACAAAAAAATGTAACCTTTCAACATTGGAGTAACATTAGGGTGGAAATTGAGATCGGGTTTCGCATGGCCAAGCATTATTTGCGTTATTTGTAATAGTTTATTTACTGTTTCATATTTATACATGCCTGTGTTTCCTTAGTGTCCGACAACGTTTCCTGGCGTTTTGTACAAATTAATCCTAGTTATAAATTAGCTTTTCGTGGAGCCGTCAGAGGCAAACAGGGTTCAGTATAAACAAACAAACATCGGACAATCTATTTGGTGGTGATTAATTATTGTTTCCTTCATTATGCCCCATTAGCCTTAACGCACGTAATTACAGCCCCCTCCAATCGCGTCGAAATGTTGTACATCTTGATACATAGGTGTAGTTTCTTTGCGATATCGCAACATAAATCATTCGTAACTACAAATTTAATGGGTTTTTTTTTTATACAAAATCACATCAGCATTTTTATGTGTCTGCTTGTGCAATATTTAGTTGATAGTTACAGCTGAATAGTTGATAATGGTTAAGAAGTGAATAACAAAAGGTGCGGAAAAACGTAACATAGGAATAGTGTTTGGCCTGGTGGTTCGACATTCACTGGTAAAGGGAATCTGAAGAGTGGATGAGATGTAAGTCGTTTGTGCTGACGTTCTTCATATAAACATTTCATAGCATGGGTAATCTTAAAATCTATAGATATTTAGTATTAGACTATGTTAAATATGCGTACCTGTAAGAATGAAGGCAACATATCGGAATACATTTCAGCCCTTCAAACAGACCATATAGACAGATGTAACTCAAACAGAACGGAGTTTGAATGCCTTTTTCACGACTTTCAACATTTTAAGAACAACTCACAATCATTTCGTTTATAAATGTGCGTTAGAGATCTTTATTTCGTTGTTTTTTTAGATGCCTTGCTTAATGTTTGGCCATTAAAGGAACGGTCTTGGTATAGTATGATCTTGAGTCGTCTTTATAATGGAACAATGGAAACACTGTCAAGAAGTTTGGTATTACAAGCTTGATGATTAATATAGTTAGTATTAGCACGGCGGCCATGGTGGCATGGGGCGGCCCGGTGGTGTATACGATAGCGGCGCCGGTCTTCAAACGGCAGGATCGGGCAACTTAATTTCGTTATTGCACTTATGCACTATATTTGTAAAAAGGGTAGTAATATAAAACGCAAAGAACTATTAATACGTGCGAGGAGCAATGATCAACAACAGTAAATGATTACGAAAATTACAAGTTAAAGCATTGTTTCTAAAGATTTACTGCAGTCTGAATCAACAATTGAATCAACAACTGTTTTAAACCAAACTTGCCTCTTTTCAGCCTTTTGAATGATTCACAACTGTAACTGTTCCCGGCCCTAGCATTCTATTGAATAATTGTGTGAGATGATGATATACACAAAACAGCCCTTTATTTTCGTACAATAATACAGTCATAAAGTAGTCGCACTCTCGGTTGCGCATCGCTCTGTTCATCTCTGATTTCATAACTCTTGTGGCGATGCTGTTCGCTGTATCACTTCGAGTATGATGATCATGGGTTCCCGTGGCATTGCGCTTTCCTTTGCAGGCGCATTATGGAAGACCACCCGGAGCTTATGGCTATAATATTCATGGGACGCTACATTTTCACACTTCTGCAGTCGTCATCTGTGCCGTCTGACGACACCCTACGTGTGATGCACAGAAGCCAAGCAACTATAAAATTGGAGCCAGGGAGAGACGGAGAGAGAGAGAGAGAGCGAGAGAACAGGAAAAAGGTAAAGTAAAGCTCATCTTTAAGTGTTGAGCTAAAATATTCCGGAAAGCGAAAAGTACGCACATACAAACACACACATACATCGCCAGAAAAGCTTTCGCTAGGCGTGTGTTCTTTCATGCATTAGGAGGGCTCGGTAGAAGAAATACAACAGCAGCAAAAAGCTGTGAATTTCATTGCAAATTTTGCGCTCGTCTTAGAGGGTATGTATGTATGTATGATGCTCAAATAAGCGACATCAACAAGTGCGAACGATATTGCAAACGATTGGACTGAGGAAGAAGAAAAAACGAAAAGGCTTGACCCACAGAAGGCTGTGGTCACATGAGGATGAAAAATGGTTCTTTTTTTCTGGTTTGGTAAGGTAGGCAACAACAGAACGATCCAGTTCATTTTTTTTGTCAAACAATTTTAAGCGCGTTCGAACGAGAAAGTTACGTTAGATCCATATTTTGTCGCTCGCCGGTAATCTTCGGGTAGGAATGGCATGCGAAATTTATTAACATAATTTATGGAATGTTTGACAGTTTTGGTACACATCGGCCAGACTGCTTCTTGCAGGATCACTCTGGATGCTTTTGATAGCACGTTCTGGATTTATCGGAGCCACATGGGGTGACGACACTGGGCTTTATTTCAAATTGATGTGAACATACTTTCCGGCGCACAGCATTTGCTCGTAATTGTTGTTTGGTTATGAGTGGCCTAATTAGATATTCCTAACGTTGAACATCATGAAGAAAAGTTTTAAACATACTTTACTTGCTTTTTAAAAAAAAAACACACACACACAAACAAACCACACACAACATTAGGATCGAACCGTTTTCGCCTCTTTCGTCTTTCGAGGGAATGTTTAATATCACATTCGCAAAAGAAACACCACACCACCAGTTTGTCCGTTAAGACTTCTTGCTATTTTGAATATGCCACCAACCAATTAACATTAAAGTTCTTCAATTGTAATATTCGCCTAGTTAGACATTCCGTAAGGCGGCCAAACAGACCGGTGAACGAAATTCTTGAACATGTCCAGCATATAAACCGGAAATGCATGTTTTGATGGTTTTGAAAACTTTTTCGCAGCCAATCACGGCAACAGGATAGCGAGCGCGCGCGGTAGCATTTAAAGTTGCGCCAGTTGAAGAGGACAATTACCAACCGCGTCTCCGGTACCCGGTGATGCTACTGATGACTTCTTGCGAAAAGCAGAAACGTCTGCAATAGCTGCACATTGCGGCGCTTCTACCCGGCAGCATCGTAGCTAGTTTATTTTTTACTCTACTCTGTGGTGAGCAAAATGGTGTTAGGAATAAAATTTTATGGACGTTTTGCGCCACACAAGCAAAACTTTTATTCGCACACGTTCTCTGTGCTGGCTAGAGCGACGTTGCTATTCTTACGTGCTGTCTGAAACTGCTGCAAATGAATAGGAAAACGGGAAACGTTCTCATCGTATTATACGATAGAAATATTTGCCCCCAAGATGGTACGTTTCGAAAGCCAATTCTTAAGGAGTCTTTAGAAGTGTTGAGTGGTGTTTTCTTATTCGTTCGATGCCTGTTTTGCTGACACATTTCGTAGTAATGCTATATTTGCTGCGGTTTGGCAAGAACACACGGGGTAATATTGTACATTAATTGTTAGTTTTAGAATCATTGCGATATCGGGGCACTTACGAAATAAAATATTATCGTTAAAATGGAGTTAAATCGCTTAGCCTGGTGCTGGAGCTGGTTGATATATATTATCATCCACAACGAACAACATGCGAGTTGTGCTTTTATGCAGTGGCTGGCTGGCTGGCTGGCCACCATACGAGTAAAAAATTCTGTCCCTGAGCCGAAGGAAATTGAAGGGAACAGAACAACTTTACTAATTAATTTACCAAACCATTCATGCTGAAGGCCAGATCGTGTAGACTGTTTTTGCAACGAACCAGCGAGAAACCCAACCCCGTGGTGCGGTAAAGAATCATGTTCGGACTTTTGCCCCAGAGCTTGTAAATCCAGGACCTCTTCTTGATTGCTCGAGTTCGTATTTTCCAGTAACAGAGTTCCAAGGGACTGGGGCACGGGAAGGGGATGGGGTGGGTGAATTGATTTAATTAGATTTTTCGTTTGTTTGGGCCGCGCGCCATTCTTTTTCGGGCGGATTGAGGGAGAGAGAGAGACAGAGAGAAGCTAGTGCAAAGGTAGCAATCAAAGGTAAACCTGAATAGCTGGCAAGTTCTTGCCACTTAATCTTACACCTTTCTTGCTGGTCGATATTTTTCATTTATATTCATTATGCGTACGGTGAGGTTGCGCTGACGGTACACATAACGTAATTGACTGCCAGCGGCCAGCCCACATATTGACCGACCTTTATAGGCATGTAACCGGAGCGGTCGATCAAGAGGACGGTAACCGTTTACTCGTATGCGTCATCTATCATATGAGATTAACTCACCACCGGCTGAAGATCGCCGCCTAGGTAACGACATCGGAACACATCGGGGAAGGAAAGCTGCTTTTCTTTTTTCTTTGTGTGTGTCTTTTTTTTTGCTGGGAAAATTGTGTTCAGAAATGATTGATGATGCGTAGGTGGAGGCGAACTTGCGCCTTTTTATCTTGTTTCATTTTTTAAATGACATCGCTTACCGAAAGCGTAAACCATGTGTTGTCGTGTACTAATTTTTTGAATAAGTTTCCAATATAATTGTTTCCTAATACTTTCGTTAGAAACGGGGAACGCATTGTTAATGAACAGACAAATTTACACACTTTATGCGTAGGTCCTACATTTTAGCTTTAAGAAATTCGCATGTTTCAAAGAATGATGCCATGTTACGTTTTGTGTGCGTGTGTGTTTTTTTTTCGCTCAAAGTAAACCTGACGTACATCTGTCAATCTCGGCAGCGTGATACAAATCTGCTGCCTTCGAAAAGCGGCAACATCATCTGTAACACGTGACAGAAGTAATCAGGGTTACATTCATGTTGTGTGAGATGTATGCGTGCTGCATAAAAAAACGCCTCGCTCTCTCTCTCTCTGTACGAACAGTATAAGCTTTGCATATCTTTCACTTTTTTAGCAGCATCCCTATCATAGCACACGCAAGCGTCAGTTGTACGATCATCATTCGTTACATTTGGCATCTTGTTGCGATAAGAAGGAAAAGTGTCTCTAAATAAGATAGACTTGATGTTTCGTTTAGTGTTGCATTTTTTGTCTAAGAGTTAAAAGACTGCGAACAAAAAGAATGACTTCACGTTAAGGACGAAAGAAAAAACTCGTGATTCGTTATGCATGAAACTCACTGAACCTAATGGTAATTATGCTGTTTTTGTGGGGATTATTATTTAATGCTACTGTTTTCTTTACTTTTCTTGAACAATGATTTCACATCTTCTTATGTTTATAATTCCAATTGTTTTATCCCGCAATACTTGTACGTGCTGAATGATTTTGCAAAATAATCCCAAAACTTCACTCAATTTCAATCATTATCTTCTCAGACTATAAGCTCCACAAGCTCCAAACATTTTATGATAGCACCAGATCAACTAGTATTGGCAAGAGCAAACTGTGTCAGAAGAAAGCATTCTTCCCAGGTCCGGAAACACATTTAAAAGTATTGGCCCCCTGATTGGCGTTATCGGTGACTGGAAGCTATGACTGATGATAATATACATTAACACGGTGTGGTCTCGCAAGTCTGGCGAACGGATGTTGAAAGTTGATAAAAACCGGAAACAGGAAATTAATGGAAGTTTTATGATTGTTCCTGCAAATGAAAATTGCCGCCGCTATTTTCGATCCCCGAGCACAGGCCCGCGTTGATCACGATGCTCGGGCTGATGGTTGATGGTCAATAAAATTTAACAACTTTTCATACCCAATCTCTATGGTTTCCGACCTAATAGTGAGGAAACGGGGGAAAAAATGCGTTTGAATCATTGTAGCTATAAAGTGTGCGTGCTATTTTAATGGACCTTGAATTGGCCAAACCTCTGTCCAAAAAGCCACAAAGCTTGTTGCGGACGCTTGCAAACTCAGAGACAGCGACTGGCTGGTGTATTAGTAAGCAGATGGAAAATATCCTACCGTGTACTGCGGGCGAACAAATTTACTGTAGTGATTATGCTTTGCTATCATGGGTGGTTATTGTAATGTTAGATCATCATTAAGATAGCCAATTTGATGTCTTGCTTTGTACAAAATAAGACGTGAGCGTTTCGGTAACGATTGACATGAAGAACGGAGGGACAGCAAATGAAGGAGGAAAAAAAAGTATGATATAAAGGACAATCTCAGGTTTGGGCTGTTAAGAACATGTTGATAGTAATCTTTATTAAACAATATTAGAGAGCCAGAATACCATCACTATTAAAATGAGACAGAAAAAACCATGTACAGTTATTAATATGAATACAGAAGGTTGTGCAATCTGTATAAGAAATGAAAGAAAAATATATAATGATTAAATAAGGCTTTCAGCTGAGCCCCAAAAATGTTAAGTAAAATTAAGCCAGTTGCATAAAAGTGTTCCTCGATTTATACGGCCAACTTAAAAACATGTTTTTGTACACGAACTGTGCTGCTTCGCAATCTGATTCTCCGTTACTTTTGTGTTACTTTTTATCAAGCAAACACTAAATTTTTAAGCGATTCAAAGATAAGAGCCAAACAGGTGGAAAGATTCTCTTTACCCCGTTCAGAAAGAGCTTTCGTTCGCTTCCATCGAACGCCACTTAGGATGTTGGCGTAAACCTGATACTGATTAGGTCACCGTTTCTAAATCGCTTTTGAATATTGAATTCCAATTTAAACAATCTACTCCCTATCTTTCCGACGATGAAGATGAGCTGGTATTTGAAATTTTCCACAATTGATGTCACATTCTGCATAGCTAGCACACCCTGAAATACCTTACGCTGAAGGGGTTCTGATGATGCTGAAGCAGCCACCCAGAACTGATATGCTCATAGACACCACACCTTGCAGATACGGTTTGGATTTGGTTTGAATTCAGTCACATGCTAAAAGCATCAACCGATATCTTCAGATCGAGCAGCGGCACACAAACACCACCCAAACCGACGGGGCTAGTGGGTGCGCATTTCCTTCCGCCAGAGAACATTTGCTTTCCTTGAAAGAAAAAAAAACCAAGACACGAGAAACCTACCATAATGGGGGAAGAGACGCTCTGCTTTTTGAATAGAACCGCTTTTCCTTTGAGTCTCGGGGCATTTCTGACAAAGTAGAGCTTTTTAGAAAATATTCTATGTATCTTGAGAAAATCAAGAGTTAAGAAGGTGCTTATTATCTTAATGAGTTCTAATGCTTAGGACCGCAACACCGGTTCTTAACCAAAATGGGGAAGGGATGTTCAGATGACAAGTAAACGATAAACCTCGGTGCTCATTGACAGGGGTGGGTAGGTGCTCACTCGTGCTTTTTGATGTTGGAAAATCCTGTTCAGGATAAAGTGCGACTACCTCCCCTAAAGATATTATGTAACGAAATGGGGGCATACAACGGCTGGAACTGTTATTTGTGCAAGAAAGACATATTGTGTATTCTATAGCTAGTTTTTTTTCGTCTCTTTCTTGTGTATTACCTAGAACCTACCGTGTTGAAGTCCCTGACACAAGCCTAACAGAGGAATTCGGAAATTCCTGTCATCGTACGTGTCCCCCAGAACCATACAGCTAGCTTATAGGATGCCCTCTGTCAATATTTAGAAGACCTCAAGCATCTGCTTAGATTGCTTATACTATAACCCGTCCTTGGTTTTTATTAAGGGTCTTATTTTAAGTGAATTTTAATCCTCTATTTGCGTTATCTAAATGATTATATTTCATACAACATTACGGTGTACTACAATAATTATATCCTATTGCTGGCTCTTTTAGAATATTTTTCAAATCATTCGTTCAAAAGTAAGGAACTAGGTTTTGCCTATAGTTGTATGACCTTAGTAAATTTTTGTATTGTAGTTTTGAAGTTCAACAGATTGCCAACAGCCACTCTAGCGTAGCCTGAGTCTTTGGGAAAGAACGCCTCAATGGGGAAAGAACGTGTTTATAGACGCGATGATGCCTGCCTACCCACACGTCAGTTCCGCTAAAATGATTGTCAATCAATAGTTTTGTGTCACTAATAATCATTGTCACCGACCCAGTTGATGGTGCGCCATCTGACTGAAACAACCGTTCCAGAGAGACAGATGTTCGTCATTACGTGCACAGCAACATTTCAACAAATGGAACGCAAAAAATGACATTTAACCTCGCCGTTTTTTGTGGCTTTCTTCAAGCTTTTCGTTCGGTGGTAATCCTTTTTTAATGTCAGGAACACTTGTGGCTAATTTAGATGTGTCTTTTATTCGTTTTTCACACATATTGTGAACAGATGAAGCAGCGAATAGGGAAACGTATACAATGGAAGTTTGTGAGATGTTTTTGTTTTAAAAGAACTGAAAAGGAAAGGCAAAATGCAACAAATAAAATTACTAAATTCAGAATATATTCATTACAATCTCAATGACTAAAACTATGGTTGTGAACGTTTATCTTAAGCACCAAACCGTTATTGTTCCTCGATTTATCAAAAAATCATCGTAGATCATGTGACTCAACAGAAACTGCAAAAAACAAACTGTGCAGAAAACTTAACGATTAGAAAAAAAAAACTCATAATAATTGGTTTTTATTGAACTGTCATGTTTTCAACATAAACATCGCATTAAATTTAAAAGATTTCTGCAACGATTGGTTACAACGCGTTCTGAAAGTAACTTAGCTTGTCTCAAATCAAGCACACAAAATTGATTGTAACATGAATCCGATGCCCATGGAAGAAGCATCGTTAAACGTAAAAAATTGATTGATGACACCTAAATTTGGTGCTACGTTTCCGAAGTTTTCTATGGAACCGGTGGCACTAAAGATGCTGATGATTGAATCGGTATAAAAGGGAGAAATTTTAGGTCGTCGTTCTATGTCCCGCGTTCAATAGAAGGGTCTATAGAAAGTACGATGAGTGAAAGTATGCCTCTTAAGCTCGTCAAAAGGAAATCCTTTCTGACCTTTTTTTTCCTCCCCCGTTCAGGGACAATGCCTTAATTGAATGGCATGTGAATTGCACGAACATTGTGATGTTATTGAAAAAAAAATATTAAATTACTGCTAAGCCATTTTGGGCAGTGTAAAAAATCAATGAGCTGGATGACGTATCTCAAGCTGATTTGCATTTATTGGTTTATTTACAGCAATGAAATGAAATGATTTCTTATGACAAATGTGGCATCGTACTTTCGATATTCATCCCACTTGCTGAAAAGTAATAACGTTTTGAACAAAGTGGTCTACGTCACAGCATGTAATTCGCTTCTATTTCTGTCGAACTCGTTGAATTTACAAAAAATGGATTCCGATGGTTTGATTCGATAGATGTTTATATTGTAAAGAAGCTCATACTTGAACGAGCAAAATGTGATGAGAAGAACTTAAGAAAGGCCTGTAAATTTGTAGTTGACATGCATAAATATTTGGCAGATGGTTTTGGAACGAACATGAGAATTACAAAAAAATTACGTATATCAAAACATAAACCAAATATCAAACTGATTTTGAGTACTACAAAGAAACAAACGTCTGAAAGACATTTTCCTCATGGATGTACATTCTTGGTGCCAAATGTTGCACCAAACACCATCGCAAAGGTAAAAAGGCGAATATTCCGCTAGGCAAAATCATGTAAACCAGAAACACCTTCACAATGAGCGGAAATATTATCATGTTGTGAATGAATCGAATTATGGAATCAAATTTATTATTCACCGCTGATTCGGAAGATTGATGAAGTACCTTTTACTAGGCTCACTCAAGCCTAATTGTGTGTGTGTGTAACGTTATGCGTGTGTGTTTGTGTGACGGTTGATGTTCATGTGTTCCGTGCGTATCTTCGACCACGGCTTGCAGGAAAAACCCCATTTTCGAATATTAATGGCGATGTGATTGAATAAAATCGATTTAAAAAAGATGCTACTAATGGTTTTCGTTCACACTCAGAACAACAATGGAGCATGATTGCAATAACATTCTGCAAAAGGTTATGCTTACCGTGCATATTTTTCGCTATACAAAAATGTGTAATGCATAAAGTTTTGGGCTGGGAAGTAAGCGCTTAGGTCGAGGAACAATGTGTCTTATCTATTCGTAGACGGTTGTAGGTTATCGGTTTAGCATTTCCCTTTAAAGAAATTATTATTTTACTTGCTGTAAGAAAACATAAACAATCAATATTATTATACGCTGGATGCGTACCGTCATCAAACAACGGTGAAAGCAATGAAGTTGTCGCGTGAATTTCTTTGCGCTCCTTTTTTAGATCGCACCGGTGTGGTTTTTGTTTGTGCAATTAATGTTACGAAGCAGGTGTGAAAGCCACTTAAACAAGACTTTGCATCTGATGAATTTGACGCTGCCCGCTGTCGTCATCGTTTAGCCGGCTGTTTTGCAAACGTTTCGCACTCTCCGGTACGTTCTTATTCCCTGCAGTGATAAACACTCACTGTCCCACTTGTTATTTATATCATTAACTTCGTTCATGGGGATCCTGGCTCATTAACATCGTAGAATACGGTCATCGCAGCTGTTGTTATGTTGGCGTGTTGTTATCGCAGCGGTACATTCCCAGTAGCGACAAATAATGTCCTGGGCAGCATTCCGCATAGTGATGAACGTGTTAGATGTGTCACAAACATTCCGCAACGACATGGATCATTCCGAGGGCCCCCAAATTGCTCAGAGCATTTAAGCAGGTCCGTTACTCCGTTACTACTTTCTTTGATCTATACGTTCTTTGCCATTCTAGCACGAACGTTAGTGCAATGCGTAAAACAATAGAGATTCTACCACTACTGATTGATGTGATAATTGCTGCATGAATAGTTGATTGCGCACCTGAAAATCGTTTGCCACTGCTGTTTATGTAAACAAATTGGGATTTCGGTAAAGCTGAATAAATGTTGTGTTAAAAATGTTCAACCATTTCACAAAGACAAATGAAGTGCGAGTAACAATAAGTCAATATTAGCACAGTAGAAAAGTAGAAACGAATTCACTTCTTTACTTCAAAAATACCTAAAAAGTTTTTTATTTATTCATATAGTTAACCTAAACCTATAAACCTAAACCTAACCTAAAAAGTTAAACACTACAAAAAAACCACCGAACAAAACAGGAGTTTTGATAACGCGTGATAGATGAGATACTGGTGATAACGCAACTGAGTGATTATCGATAGTTAATAATATTTCTTGCAATATTTTTTGACATCACAAAATATTCCACTCTTTACCAAGGTAGGTCAATTTCTGCAATATTTATTGCCACCACGGGGCGCTGGGCAGATAACATTAATAAATCTGTTTACGACTGATGGCGATTTTAATCGTCTTCAAATTTTAAGCGCAAGTTTTACGGCCTGCGGCTATTCTCAAACCCGTTTGTACCGTTTTTTTTTTACATAACGATAGAGCGTATCTTTTCCTATCGTTCGTGGACTACCGTTAACAGACTACAGATTGTGTGCTGCCGTGCGTTTGTGTGCCTAAGTCTGCGACTAACGATTGCTTCCGGCAATACATAAAAGGTCGTTTCATGGTAATGGACATGCTGCTGCTGCAAAATTACCAACAACAACAACACACCATCATCATAATGGGGTTAATACTGTTGACGTTTTTTTTTGCTTTTTTGCTTAATAATATCGGCACAGAAAATGGTTGCCGCCTATTATGAAGATAGTTACATTCATAAATGTGCATCTTTTTAATGATAACCTAAGGACAAGCGCCATAAAACGATATAAACTTTGTAGGTAAATTGTTTGCGACCCTAGCATAATTTTGAAAGATTATTGCCCGTCTTAGATTTTATAGCAACACTTTCGGACCACCATTAAGCACAATGTCCTAAGGAACGATGGTTGTATTTGCTTGATAAGCGTTTTATCCAACGTGTAATCAATCTTCCACCTTTTTTCTAACCCTTTAATGGGACCAACGACCCTCATCCCGAGGTCGTAGTTTAGTTAAATGATTTGAAAGCTTCTTGTATTATTAATGGAAGCTTAGTCACACGTTCAATGCACATTGATAGTAGTTAGATAACGTATAGTAATTATAATAATAGTTTTATCACTGTTGTGAACACGGATCGCTATTTCAGTACATCAAAACTGTGAGTGTCAAAAACTGCAATTTACGCTTGAATCAATACACAATTTTTGGAAAATTGAATCGAATTTTAAGGATTACAAGCTATCGATTGGCCACATCTACCTAGTGGTAAAACAACACCATGTTGTTATTTAACTCAGGCAAATAACAGAGTCACTGATGGACCGTATTTATACACAGGCCTCTGCTTGCCAACGCAGTTATGGAGAGTGGACAAACTGAGTATTTCTTACTCGAATTTCAAGAGCATTCGTAAATCGATACCGGAATGATTGAACACCATGTGGTTGTAGGGCTGAAATAACATACTTCTGATCGTGTGTTGGGAATTTCCCATTTGCTTATCAACGAATGGTCGTGGTACGGTACGAGTGAGGCACTTGGATGAAACTTTTTTTCTGCTACTTTATATAAATACTGTCAACACACATTTGCCATCTGTACGTAGATGGTTGTATTGCAAGGAAAACATACAGTATTGTATCAAGCATACGAGGATATTTTTGTATTTACAATAAGAAAAAGCAACGATGGCAATGATTTATCTGATAAGTCCATGTCCTTAACTATATTCTCGTTCGTGTATTACTACATACTCGTCCAGTAACATGCTGGCTCTTTGTTCCTTGATTTGTGTAGGTTATATTCCACCGTTTTTTTTTTTTTTTCTGGCAAATAAATAACTCCCACAAGCATTGGCTTTAATGGGTTTCTTGAGCAAAATGCAGTAAAGAAACATAAATTACAACAAATCTGCCCGTAGCCAAACAGCTCATTACTTCACGATGCAAAGAAGATTGATTGTAAAAGTATGTACATGACAATATGAAACATTTCCATCCTTCTTACTTCGTTACAATGCTGCTTTAAGGAAATTCTTATTATCCTCATCATTTCCCCTTTAACGAAATATTCATTCAATTATCTAAATTTGTACGCGAAGCTGACGCATGGTTTCGTTTTATTGTGACTGACACTGGCAAAACGCCACGATATGCATTTAGTATGTTTAAGACAGTATGGCTTTCGTTGCTGAGTAGCCCAACCATCAGCGACACAAACATGAAACAAAATTAACCGAAAAAGGACTTGTACGAAGCAGGCGTCAGCATTACATGATTCCGAACGCACGAGGCGCACAAAATTACAGATCCGGAAATTTCTTTACCACAAAACCACGTTCCGTCCATAACGGGGGCAGGAAACAGCAAAAGCCCTAGGCTTTTCCCAGCATATAAATCGAGACGTTGAACATGAAAATAATTTCGTGTTTTGACAGGTCTCAAATCGTGCAGAGTGTTCCATTCGGAAGGGCTGTGTATAAAATCCCAGCAAATAGGATGGTTCGGTTAGATCGTCCATCTTTAATGTACTTTAAGCACACGAACCTCGGACAAGTTGCCTATTTTTATTTACTTAAAGTTCTCTAATAACATCTAACAACATTAGACATTACTGTACATTATGCATTATTAACAATGCTCTGACTGTATCGAAAGCGGTTCGCTAAACTCTTTTTCAAGCGGAAATATTTTTAAACAATTTCACCGGCGCGCTTTAGACGATCGTATGGATGATTAATGACCCATATCATGCGGTGCGCGGACTATCAACAAACAGGACAAGGCTAAGAAAAATGAGGTTCTTGTCAAGAATGAGCTACATGAGAATGAAAAACTTCCGTATCGAACGTAATGTGATTTTAATGGCATGCACAGTAACAGACGTGCATGGTATGTGTTGAGTTTCGTTTGGGCTTAAATCGATTAATGCACTTCGTTTAGGGAACACATTAAACTAGTTCCATTTGATTTTGTTCCGCTGCACTTCTTTATTGTCAATCAAAGCGAAAAAGGTGCTTTAAACTTATTCCAAATATTAATTAACATAAGAATTATTGCTGTGCTTCTAGCAGTCGGGTTGCTAAATATCTAATTAAAAGGCTAATTAGCGCATCACATATAAAAAAGTGAATTTTAGCATTTCCGAGATTCAGCTAATGAAATCATATGAAGTTAAACTGGATAGTGAGCAGGACATTTCGAATAAACATTACCAAGATGTTAGCTTAGATCTAATTTACAAAATCAAACACCTTTACAGTTTAGTTTGGAAACATTTCTTCCTCCAAAACCGTGAAAGGACACTTTATCCCTGGTGGAATTTCTTCATACAAGTAAGTATATCATATTTTCGTACATGCAAAACACTACGTTTTCAGTAAATAATATTTAAATTTGGTACTAATAACAGAGCAATATTATAATTAAAGTGTTATTGTACTTCTTGTTTAAATGTGTAAAATAAAACATTTCAAATTAGGTTGCATGCCTTAGATATAAGATTTTAAATTCTTGCTTCACGCAATCATAGTCTCAACAAGCATGATTACCGCGAAAACTAAACCACTCCAAAAACTCGCCAACTCTGTTAACAGCAAGGAAAATGGGACACTCTCACAACATAACGTTTTGCGGCTTATAATTGAAAAC
Organism: Anopheles maculatus; assembly: GCA_002091835.1. Classification (NCBI taxonomy): domain Eukaryota; kingdom Metazoa; phylum Arthropoda; class Insecta; order Diptera; family Culicidae; genus Anopheles; species Anopheles maculatus. The sequence continues at coordinate 130,481 of KZ062295.1, forward strand.
GCTTCGGGCACATTTGCAGCGCGCGCTCCTGAAAAATACACAACCCTTTTTATTTCGGCGAAAGCACAATCCTAGTAGCTTGTCACACAATGATAATTAAAATAATGCTAATAAAAAGGTCTGTTCAACGAGCCAACCACTCCATTCGGTGCCGGTTGTCGCTATGTTTAAAAACGCGTTGAGCGTAGACAAAACAAACTCTGTTGACGTTACAATGACAAAGAGTTGAGCCAACATTGCTGAAGTTTCTGTGCTAAGCACTAAAGTGCTGACATTCGCTTTATCTGTTTACCCGCCGGGAAAGGGCTTTTGGAAAGCTTCACATTCCGGTGCGCATCACGGATAACCAAACATCATTAGGACATGACTATGAGAAAGATTGTTTTTTTTTGTTTTTTTTTTGCTGCGATACTATTGTTTCGAACAAATTTGGCGGCAAATGGGTCCGTTCTCATAATTTGTGTGTGTGTGCGTGTCGCCCAATGTTGCTGGACAAGGGTTGAATCGTGTATTATGTACAAGTTATAATTTGGTTATAATTTAAGGAATAAAACATACTCCCAATGTCTTTGAATGTTTGTCACCTTTTGCTAACTGTATGAGCCCTTCCCTTGGAAGTATTGAGATAGACGTACTACAAAGAACTATGCCTACAATGGTCAAATGGACTATACGTAAGCGAACAACCTTTGGGAATCGATCGATAAGGAGGAATAACCTTGGTATTGCGTGAACTGTCTTGACCAGTGAACATATCAGACGTGCTCTACTTCCGTAAAACAAATGTTTATGAAACAAACTCTTAGCATCGCTGTGTGGGTTTAGTATAGGAAGTGGCGCTGCTTTCTAACACGAAGGGACTGACATAACATTCTATCCCGAATTTTCTCCCTTATTTGTGACTGGCTATCTAGAAACAAGTAGAGCTAGAACAAGAACTGATAGAGTACCAAGAAAAATTTAAGAGAATATGATGAAAAGAATTCCATTGAAACTACGTTCCATGGTTCAAATTCACGTCGAATTTGTGTCGGACTCGAGTTGATTTTTTTAATCAGCCCCGCCTTTACATTAAGACTATTTCCGTTTCTATCTCTATTGAACTGTCCAAAATTTGAGAAGAATGGATAAGCTCAGATTCGCGAAAGCTAATACGAAGCAAGTAGATGCACAGTTAGAGAGGGGTGATCGGGAGACGCCACATATAATTATAGTGATGTTGTTGTTCATAGAGCCAAAGTGATCGAGATCCTGTGCTTCGACCTCGACTGCTAATATATGAACGAAATACTCACTAAAATATGTCTCTTCATATGTATTATATTATATGAAACAAACTATATGTTTCGTGCTATGATATTTTCCAAACTACGAAAAAAAGTCATTTGGCACTGAAGATTAAGCTATTTGTTTCGTATGGAAAGAAAGTTAGTTGCGTCCAAGTGGCGTCTTGCATCCTGAGGTTTTCTGCAATAAAAGGTTGCTTCCGTTTTTCCGGAAGCTTTTTGGAAGGAACGACCTTCTTGAAAACGATGAAGTGAATTGTAATCGCTGAAAACCTAAATTGGGTGATACCATCAGGACACGCCCGTAGTAACCATGCCCTAACATATTGAGCAATCATCGTAGCTTCCAAACAATTCTACTATTTCATGGTTCAGAAAAAGACGACTCGATTTTTTTTGTTGTCCCTCCCCCATAGCCCCAATGTAGTGACACGAAGCAAATACCACATATTTCCGCCTCAACTGGTAACTACTATTCGACAAAAAACAAAAAAACCAAACGAAAGGGTCTCTGAAAGGGCAAATCATGCGTGACAGACGTAGGCTAGTTATCGAGCAAATATTTCAACAATCTGCGTCCCAAAAAAAAAAACAGTGAGGAGAAAGTGTCTTTTCTCTCAAAAAGGCGTCAGTAGTGTAGAAAGCTGTGGAAAATCCAATACCCTCTTTTGTTCTTTGCATATGTCCCTAGAAACACGCATCATGCTGTGATTTACGAACCCATGATGGGATTCGTTTACTCTAAGCTTTGTTGTACACAATCCTGGGAAGTGTAGCTATCGAACTGAAAAAAAAGGAAAATGGTAAATCATTCAAGTGAAAGGGTTTTGTCAACGGTCACGCCTGTTAAGGAATTGAGGGGAATGAACATATAGGTAAGGTCCACGTCGACAAACAGCAAGATTGGGATGTAATCCCCCCCCAACCTGCTAAGCGCGCACCTAACTCGATTGTGAAAAGTAAAATAGTAAAAGGTAATTTTACATTTCCAACCAGTAACATTTGTTGCAACATGTGTGTGGTTGAAATGATTGTGTTTCTAGAAAGATTGAACTAATAATATTTGCAGTGTAAAGACGAGCTTAGAGCAAGAGTAGCAAGTGGTGTACAAAAGCTGAATATATCTTGTTTCTCTGAATGTTGAAAAAAGATTAATTTTCTTTGGAATTTCATTTCTTTTGTCGCGTACTGTTTTCTACGTTATTATCCTTTATTATTCACATTGAATATCAACGCACGTTTAATTTTACTCACACATATTATGTTCATCCTTGTTTGCTACAAACAATCGAATTGAGGTGACTCGTTATGTCTGCGATTTCGCGTTTCCAGGAATTTAATATTAATTTTACACAAAATATGGAATGCTTTGATGGGCCTCGGAACAGGAACACATCGCCGTTCCACCAAAATGCTAGTCTCACGTATCCAGTATACCCAATTCAATACTTAACGGTAAGGTGGGTGAAATAAAAAACGAAGAAAAAAACGTCGCCAGATATACCCTGAGTTCTGCTTACCAACATTCATCATCATAAGTAAACGGTTGTATCGGTACCAGCACACACACAAAAAAAAAACAGGTTAACCGTATCGTGTACGCAAGAAAATAGTCTTCGGATTACACGTGTGGGAGTGTACACGCGCAGTTGTCTACAGTTGGAGAGTTTTTGCACGCCGCAAGCTCCATAAATGCACGCACGAACAAGGATTCGAGGGTTTGTGGCTTAGCAGTAACCTCCTCCTCAATGCTAACAACAGGTACACCCGCCCGACCGTCCGACCGCCCGTTTTCCTTTTTTCTTCGCGTTACAGCAATGATAAAGCAGAAGATACTACTACCACTACCACGCCGATATTCGAACATTTTGTAACAAGTTCTACATGGCTTTGATAGCAACACTCCAGGATATACCGATTAAAATAGAAATAATGTCGCTGGAGCGTACCGGAGCGACACACGGCAAGCGACGACGGTGCGTAAGCACGATAGGAAGAACATTTGCTGTGAATACAAAAGCTCTTTTCGATTACCTCTTTTCATACTCGCCACAGCCCAAACTCGCCGCCCCGCATTGTGTACGACCTCTTTCGGGTATGACGGTTCAAAAAACACACCTAGAACACACCCTTCTCCCTGTGTACGCTCACAAACACGTTCCCGACACCTTATGGATCCTGTCACCTTGCTTGGCTCTGGGAAACGAATAAAACTTTCTCACATGCGTCGACAAACAAACGGCACAAGCTCCTACACATAGGCACACGGCCCACCACACGTACGCATCTGCGATGAAATAGGTTTGCACCAGCATAGAGGATGTGGAGCCGTAATTTCGAATTAGATAACACAATTTATCGCTTTCCACGATCTGCAGCATCCCCCTATGCCCGTCCGTTCCTTCGTTCGCTCGCTCGCGAACAAATCTTTCCCCCAGCCGGCATGCATGCTTTGGCTAGGGGACGCTACTCAGGCATCACTGCGCTGCTCCTAGCTCAATACGGCGCTGCTTACCGGCGAAACTTGAAACGATGGCGAATATCCGCGCAAGGGTGGACGGACTACAGGGTGAACGCGTATCGGTTCGAAATTGGTACGAACTTGTGTGAAACATCGAGATTTCGAACGAAGCTATCACGGGACCTTGCCCGTGTTCGGGACGTCTGATGAGTTTTCCCATATGAAAGCACACCGAGGGTAAGCGCAGAGCAGCTACTGATAAGCTTTGTTATCCTTCCTTGAAGCGATACGAGATAACTAGTCCTTCAAGCTCCGGTCCGTTGTGCGTAATGCGAAAAACGGGCCGGCATCGTCCGTCGTGGTCTCACAGCACAGCCAAACCTTCTTGGAAACTTTTTTATTTATAGCTCGCTCCGCTGCCATTATCCAGAGGTCCGAAGTATGCAAAAATAGAGCTAAATATTCAAATGAATTTTAATTCAATGCAGCATTAATGAACTTCCCTGTGGAAGCCGTAGCCTCATTCCCACCATCTGGATTGAAAAGCGTAAACATTTGGCAAGCTGCATTAATATAGCGAATTGCTACTGAAAATGCTGAACATCTATGCATTGGATGAAGAGTGGGGTTTTTTTCTAAATGCATTATTACACTTGGAATGTTCATTTAGAGTGTGGAGATATAAGAAACCGTGTAAAATATTGAAAGGAAACACAAACAACATGTTTATTTGATAACATTTTACTTTTGCAAAAGATTATTGTCGTTCGCCAACGTACGGAAAATCAAGCCATATTGATAATCCACAGATTTCCACGAATTTATAACCGTGCTGTAACGGTACGCCTAATGCGCAAAAATTTGAAACAACGCAGGAGGACAAGCGTTGTGGCCTACAAATTACAGTCAAAAAAAAAAAGAAACATTTCGCACGAGGGTTTGTAAGAATTCATCATTTCTCATATTTCTTACATTTCGGTGGCTCCGTATGCCGTGTTTCTTTTGCTGCGTGGAATACTCGTGGGTTTTGGAAAATATCTCAACATAATTAGAGTGAGCAATCTGCAAGGCTTTCTTCGCCTGCATTCTGTGTTGCCTTTTTATTATTTTCCTATAAGCTCAGTGACCTTATTTTTAGAATCTGGATCTGGGATCGGCCCAAGTGGTTAGATGCTGTGTGCATGATTTGTTTTTCGCTTTCGATTGGTAGATTCAACGCTATGTTCCACGTGAAGTACGTGGTGTATTATTTTTTTATTTTTTGGTTGCTTTTGTTGTTTTATCCTCGGTGATTTTTGATTCGCTATATTTTTATCGGCAGGAAGCACATGAAGGTTTTCCGTCCAACGAAAGCCTTTTGAAAATAATTGAGTTGGGAATACACAAGATCCATAATCAATTATGCAGCCACTCAGGGAAGTTGGATGATGATGCTTCAGGACTTTGGACGCTGGGTGTGTGGTGTTGTTTTTTTTTGTTTTTGCTATTTTTCCTACTCCACGGTAGAGTTTCTTAGGATATCGTGGTTTCATGCTCAAGTTGAGCACAATTTCTTTCATTTAGAAAAAAAGGCAATAGCCATCAAATTTAAATTAATTTAAAATTTAAAGAGAGCTTCACTTATTTTCACAAACTTTCTGAATTGTGTGCACGCGATGGAAGCCTTTTGTCGATCGAATTTATACAAAATGGACATTGATAATTGTTACAAAAATTGTTGTCGTTTTTTTTAAGAGACAAATATACGTTTAAATTTGTTATAGATTTTTAGTGTATCTTAATACAATTTAATGAGTTTTACCAAGAAGGAAACGTGAAAATAAAAACCACGACCTCAAGACAATACTATCCTAACGAACCTTGTGTCATAATTATTGAGCTGGTTAATTGTCAAGCCAACGTCCAAACGGGTAGCTAGATTTTTGTAAGATTATGACATTTACATTAAAGGGCCAGAAACACTGAAAGCTGATGCTGTAAAGGCAGTTCTTAAAAATGATCGTAATCTAAGTGTGTGCCGAATAGTTAAAAATATAATCCTATTGAGAAGTACCAGGGCATCAATAAGTCCAGTAATTGATTTCTGGAAAAAAATACACTGTGCCATCCATCCTCGTATGTTGCAATGTTTCCAATCGGAAAAGAAGACAACGGGTCTAATATGTTGACTAATCTACACTATGACGCCAGTAAACCCTGAAGTACATAGCTTTCGTGATCGATTTTTTCTTTGGATGCTATCTAAATATTGGCGTAGAACTACGGTGAAATGATTTTGTCCTAAGACCGCTAGATACACTACTTGCGCTGATCATTTCAATAAATATTTTTATAGTGCATTTTTGAACAAGATTTCTAGTCGATCTGTTCACATAATACCACTACCAACTGGTGTTTATTCGTTAACTCTCTTAAGCAGTAGTGTTACTTGAGTTTTTTATGGCAAATAACCTAATTAAAAAAAAAGATTCAAACACAGATTTAAATAAGAAAAATATGATGATCAAAGAAACTACAAAATTAAATAGATTAATCATTAGCATTCTTTAAACTTAAACTTACCCCATGTGACACATAGTTGTACGTTTAATCTAGATATTGCATGTTTTTAACAACGATGTACGTGCTGTTTACTGTAGTTGAATTCCTTATGAGCAAGGTTTTTCGATTTGGGATAATTTTGATACATTCTATAACTCTTTGATCTTTGAATTTGTTTAACTAATAATAACTTTTCGCTTTGTTTATATGCACTCCTTAACAAACACTTGACACTGAACTTAGCTGAACGTACAAACTGTTAACGGTTAAGTGTAGCTTTCAGCCGTTATTAGAATCTTGATAACATTTTACTTTTGCAAAAGATTATTGTCGTTCGCCAACGTACGGAAAATCAAGCCATATTGATAATCCACAGATTTCCACGAATTTATAACCGTGCTGTAACGGTACGCCTAATGCGCAAAAATTTGAAACAACGCAGGAGGACAAGCGTTGTGGCCTACAAATTACAGTAAAAAAAAAGAAACATTTCGCACGAGGGGTTGTAAGAATTCATCATTTCTCATATTTCTTACATTTCGGTGGCTCCGTATGCCGTGTTTCTTTTGCTGCGTGGAATACTCGTGGGTTTTGGAAAATATCTCAACATAATTAGAGTGAGCAATCTGCAAGGCTTTCTTCGCCTGCATTCTGTGTTGCCTTTTTATTATTTTCCTATAAGCTCAGTGACCTTATTTTTAGAATCTGGATCTGGGATCGGCCCAAGTGGTTAGATGCTGTGTGCATGATTTGTTTTTCGCTTTCGATTGGTAGATTCAACGCTATGTTCCACGTGAAGTACGTGGTGTATTATTTTTTTATTTTTTGGTTGCTGTTGTTGTTTTATCCTCGGTGATTTTTGATTCGCTATATTTTTATCGGCAGGAAGCACATGAAGGTTTTCCGTCCAACGAAAGCCTTTTGAAAATAATTGAGTTGGGAATACACAAGATCCATAATCAATTATGCAGCCACTCAGGGAAGTTGGATGATGATGCTTCAGGACTTTGGACGCTGGGTGTGTGGTGTTGTTTTTTTTTGTTTTTGCTATTTTTCCTACCCCACGGTAGAGTTTCTTAGGATATCGTGGTTTCATGCTCAAGTTGAGCACAATTTCTTTCATTTAGAAAAAAAGGCAATAGCCATCAAATTTAAATTAATTTAAAATTTAAAGAGAGCTTCACTTATTTTCACAAACTTTCTGAATTGTTTGCACGAGATGAAGCCTTTTGTCGATCGAATTTATACAAAATGGACATTGATAATTGTTACAAAAATTGTTGTCGTTTTTTTTAAGAGACAAATATACTTTTAAATTTGTTATAGATTTTTAGTGTATCTTAATACAATTTAATGAGTTTTACCAAGAAGAAAACGTGAAAATAAAAACCACGACCTCAAGACAATACTATCCTAACGAACCTTGTGTCATAATTATTGAGCTGGTTAATTGTCAAGCCAACGTCCGAACGGGTAGCTAGATTTTTGTAAGATTATGACATTTACATTTAAGGGCCAGAAACACAGAAAGCTGATGTTGTAAAGGCAGTTCTTAAAAATGATCGTAATCTAAGTGTGTGCCGAATAGTTAAAAATATAATCCTATTGAGAAGTACCAGGGCATCAATAAATCGAGTAATTGATTTCTGGAAAAAAATACACTGTGCCATCCATCCTCGTATGTTGCAATGTTTCCAATCGGAAAAGAAGACAACGGGTCTAATATGTTGACTAATCTACACTATGACGCCAGTAAACCCTGAAGTACATAGCTTTCGTGATCGATTTTTTCTTTGGATGCTATCTAAATATTGGCGTAGAACTACGGTGAAATGATTTTGTCCTAAGACCGCTAGATACACTACTTGCGCTGATCATTTCAATAAATATTTTTATAGTGCATTTTTGAACAAGATTTCTAGTCGTTCTGTTCACATAATACCACTACCAACTGGTATTTACTCGTTAACTCTCTTAAGCAGTAGTGTTACTTGTGTTTTTATGGCAAATAACCTAATTAAAAAAAAGATTCAAACACAGATTTAAATAAGAAAAATATGATGATCAAAGAAACTACAAAATTAAATAGATTAATCATTAGCATTCTTTAAACTTAAACTTACCCCATGTGACACATAGTTGTACGTTTAATCTAGATATTGCATGTTTTTAACAACGATGTACGTGCTGTTTACTGTAGTTGAATTCCTTATGAGCAAGGTTTTTCGATTTGGGATAATTTTGATACATTCTATAACTCTTTGATCTTTGAATTTGTTTAACTAATAATAACTTTTCGCTTTGTTTATATGCACTCCTTAACAAACACTTGACACTGAACTTAGCTGAACGTACAAACTGTTAACGGTTAAGTGTAGCTTTCAGCCGTTATTAGAATCAACCTCTTACTCGACCATACATCATTTTTCCACTAGAATAAAATCGAAAACTTTCACATTTACATTCCCCGGCTGTAACATGATACACTCGACACAAACATTTAACCTTGACATTTATATTGCAAGTGTAAAATGGACTACCATCAATCATCTTCCTTTAGACACCTTATCATATCACCGCATTTTTATCATCCACTGAAACGGCTCTGTAACGGTGCTCATTCACGAGCAACATAAATTCGCTGCAAAATTTCATTCACATTTTCCAACACCACACACATAGCACACAATGGCACAAGGAAAAAGCGTAAAAAATACATCACTAACAAAATTGCAACAACTCAACCAATTGTCAAGTCATCCGGAACTTGATAAACACAGGATACACACCGCAAGAATCAAACCGTGTTACACGAGCACTCTATTTTGTCAAACTCTTTGTGTGTGCGTGTGTTTAATGCTGCTCAGTGAACGTGATGAAAGGGCTTGTATTTTATTTAAATCGCCGTTTTTTTTTCTTCACCTGTACGCGATGTAAAATTTACAACTTTCAATCACATCTTTACGAGCTTCGCACGTGAAAAACATTTCCTCTGTGTATCATCCTTCTTGGTACATACAAATCGTAACTTTAATAAATCTTCAACTGATTAACACTTGACGCTAATAAGGTATAGTTAACGTTTAAGAAGCTCCAAATGCACACTGTAAGAGAACGGACTTTTATGTCATACACTACTTACAAAACTACACTCAAGTTTAGTCGTATAGTCGAAAGCACTACAAAAATTCGTAACATACGTAACATACCACATTTTTTGTGGATTTTTTACATGTGTCGTGTTTGCAACACGCATAAACAACCTTTTTCACAGCACACAACAAACTCGTAGCGATGTTTGAATTGAAGCACTGTCACATTAAAGACACAATTTGTTGTTGAAATTGATTAGTGGACATTTGTTGTAGGTTGCAAAAACCATTTGAATAATGGATGAGATTGAATTTACTGCCGTGGTATAACAATAATTTCGCTCGTTCTGCTGGTGGATGTTGCCACAGTTTCTACGCAACTCTTTTTTTTTGAATAATTAAAATATAAACACCCATAGAACTCTCGGCGATGTAACGAACGAGAACACAGGCAGCACATACAGAATGTTGCAATGTTTCCAATCGGAAAAGAAGACAACGGGTCTAATATGTTGACTAATCTACACTATGACGCCAGTAAACCCTGAAGTACATAGCTTTCGTGATCGATTTTTTCTTTGGATGCTATCTAAATATTGGCGTAGAACTACGGTGAAATGATTTTGTCCTAAGACCGCTAGATACACTACTTGCGCTGTTCATTTCAATAAATATTTTTATAGTGCATTTTTGAACAAGATTTCTAGTCGTTCTGTTCACATAATACCACTACCAACTGGTATTTACTCGTTAACTCTCTTAAGCAGTAGTGTTACTTGTGTTTTTATGGCAAATAACCTAATTAAAAAAAAGATTCAAACACAGATTTAAATAAGAAAAATATGATGATCAAAGAAACTACAAAATTAAATAGATTAATCATTAGCATTCTTTAAACTTAAACTTACCCCATGTGACACATAGTTGTACGTTTAATCTAGATATTGCATGTTTTTAACAACGATGTACGTGCTGTTTACTGTAGTTGAATTCCTTATGAGCAAGGTTTTTCGATTTGGGATAATTTTGATACATTCTATAACTCTTTGATCTTTGAATTTGTTTAACTAATAATAACTTTTCGCTTTGTTTATATGCACTCCTTAACAAACACTTGACACTGAACTTAGCTGAACGTACAAACTGTTAACGGTTAAGTGTAGCTTTCAGCCGTTATTAGAATCAACCTCTTACTCGACCATACATCATTTTTCCACTAGAATAAAATCGAAAACTTTCACATTTACATTCCCCGGCTGTAACATGATACACTCGACACAAACATTTAACCTTGACATTTATATTGCAAGTGTAAAATGGACTACCATCAATCATCTTCCTTTAGACACCTTATCATATCACCGCATTTTTATCATCCACTGAAACGGCTCTGTAACGGTGCTCATTCACGAGCAACATAAATTCGCTGCAAAATTTCATTCACATTTTCCAACACCACACACATAGCACACAATGGCACAAGGAAAAAGCGTAAAAAATACATCACTAACAAAATTGCAACAACTCAACCAATTGTCAAGTCATCCGGAACTTGATAAACACAGGATACACACCGCAAGAATCAAACCGTGTTACACGAGCACTCTATTTTGTCAAACTCTTTGTGTGTGCGTGTGTTTAATGCTGCTCAGTGAACGTGATGAAAGGGCTTGTATTTTATTTAAATCGCCGTTTTTTTTTCTTCACCTGTACGCGATGTAAAATTTACAACTTTCAATCACATCTTTACGAGCTTCGCACGTGAAAAACACTTCTTCTGTGTATCATCCTTCTTGGTACATACAAATCGTAACTTTAATAAATCTTCAACTGATTAACACTTGACGCTAATAAGGTATAGTTAACGTTTAAGAAGCTCCAAATGCACACTGTAAGAGAACGGACTTTTATGTCATACACTACTTACAAAACTACACTCAAGTTTAGTCGTATACGTAACATACCACATTTTTTTTGTGGATTTTTTACATGTGTCGTGTTTGCAACACGCATAAACAACCTTTTTCACAGCACACAACAAACTCGTAGCGATGTTTGAATTGAAGCACTGTCACATTAAAGACACAATTTGTTGTTGAAATTGATTAGTGGACATTTGTTGTAGGTTGCAAAAACCATTTGAATAATGGATGAGATTGAATTTACTGCCGTGGTATAACAATAAGCTCGCTCGTTCTGCTGGTGGATGTTGCCACAGTTTCTACGCAACTCTTTTTTTTTTGAATAATTAAAATATAAACACCCATAGAACTCTCGGCGATGTAACGAACGAGAACACAGGCAGCACATACAGATGGTTTTTTTGTTTTTGCTGTTAAATCTAAATAATCACAGTATGAATTCTATGTTACGCTACGTTCACACAACTTCCATTTTCGTGTATGTATCACCTCTGAATGTACAGGAATTGGAGCAAAATACCGCACTAAATGAACCTTCTGCTTATCCCATTACAACGCGCGCTGCAATCTCACATGCAACTTAATCAGCTGCTTGTACGGAAGGAACTGACATGTTTTGTCAAAAGACCAAACAAACGAACAACTTGCCAAATGCCGGTTTTGGAATGGCGAAATGAACTTTTACCGAAGCTGCCCGTTTGCCAACTCGCGTGAGATAAACTGAGCGTCGTGCAATATTTTGCACTGTAACTGTGACGTTTGCTTCAACACTCCAAACCATTCTTCGGATCACTCTTGCGGTTCATTTTTAGTAACATTATTTACCGCGCATGCTCGTGGACTTTCGGGATGAATATTCGAAATGCACGTTTTCGTCTTCGATTCATTCATCAAAAGGAAGCCGCCCTATTTCGAAAGCGTTGCCAACGTTGGAACGGGACTATTTTCTTTTTTCATTCCGCTGTTTGATTCCATTTCGCAACATCATTCATTGAGTTTTGCAACACTACTCGTAGAACTCGTATTTGAAAAAATCTTGCAACAGTTATCAAGAAGATGTAAACATCAACGAGTTACACACCAATTAGCGCATTGCCATGGAATTAAGTACGAGTTCGTATGTAAACAATAATTACTAATGATAGTGCGTAATGTGGTCCAAACACAACCTTGGAAAAATGCGCCAAAACATGTAGTCGCAATGAAATAGAATGTGAGCTTTATAAAAAAGTTTCACAAAAGTATAATAAATTATTGGATATTTTTATATCAATTTGATTGATTAAGAATATTCCTGATATGCTGCATATTCGATAGAATAGAAACAGTACTCTATCTCCTTAGAACATAAATTGCGATTTATTTTCAATTTTTACATCAATATCCCTATCACTGTGATGTTATTTAACTGTGAGAACCATTTGATGGTGCACGATGAATTCCTAGATGTTTTAATATAAGGCACATTTGGAGGCTTGCAAGAAATGCGGGCAAAGTATGACGAGCAAGACAACAATGTCACGCGAAAAGACTATCACGGGTAGCATACTTCCCACGACGTGCTCTGTCAAGAAGCTGTAATGTGAATGAAATAGTCCGTGGAAATTTGGACAAAAATACTCAGCCAACCGTGCCCCAACCGTCCAACAATACACGCCAGACCCTTTCGTGGATGCGTGGGTTCACCTGAACTACAACAACAACAACAACCAACGAGTCATTTCGCGAGTTTTAATTAGTGCGAAGTAATATTAATTATTAATAAGTCTTGCTAAGACGGATGCTTGCTGGTTGCTGCCACCAACCAATTGGAACTACCAGCAGCATGTGCGTGGAAACAGTCCGTTACATCAGCTTAAAGCTTGCTGTGTCTATCGCCAGTAAGACATTGCTCAGCGGCACGCTCTTGATTGCACTACGATTTAAGAGGCGAACAAAACACGGATGAAAAACTTTCTTAAGATTGGTATTCTTTGTCGAGATAATTTGTAGTACAATTTTGTTACGGCGGCGGCGAGGAGCTGGCAAGATGAAACGAGATTTTTCTGCATTTTGAAAACCACGAGGAAAGTAAGCGAAAGTGGAAATGGTTTACAATATTGCAGCGGAAAGACCAAACCAAACCAAGTACCAAAGCATCAGAATATTCGGAAACAAATCCGACTGTACCTTATCAAACATTTATTTCTCTCCGTTATGACCGGTTGGTACGTACCGGATTCCTTAATGCTCGGCTAATGGAGCGGTCTCCGAAAGCGGTCAATGAATGGGCAGAATATCCGATACAATACTCATCATGGATCAAATCTGATCTTCATCTTTACGCAGAAAATAAATATCCGGCAAATTGCAATAAATAAATCAGTCGATAGGCATACGCAGGCAAGCCTGTAGGCAGAATCGGGTGGTAAAAGAGAACACGGGGAACAACTAGAAATTTACGACCGTGCTCGGTAGTATCCAGTAGGTGATAAAAAATTAACAAGTAGTTTTTTATTCGTAAAAAAATGATACTACCGTGTCCACTTGGAATTTATTGGAAGATGCTGGTTACGCGAAAATTGATGAGGTACGGTACGGTTTTATGTTGAATGGAGAAAGGCACACAATTAGAACTAACTTCGCGTTTGTTGCTTTTGTTCCTATTAGGGTTCGAAAAGAACCCTACTTTATTATGCACAAACAAAGAATCACATCTTTTCTCTGCTACTTTCGTTTCAGGGATTTCATGAGCTTTTGCATTGCTGGTGACGGATAGTGGTTGTCTGATTATCTTGTCTTCATCACGAAGTTTTGCGGTGATGCTCGTAAAGCTATGCTGGGTGGAGGTTCAAAAGGCCAAACATTGTTGGACAGTTATTGATCTGATAATGGAATTCTAATTGTGAACAGTAACACATATTACATACACGAATATTTTTGCAAAAATTGAAAAAGTCATTCATATAGCAAGTTTTTTAACACTCAAAACAATGTTATACTCAGCTAAAGTGTTTGCGAGATTTAGTAGAATACGCTTCGTTTAGGAACGTTTTATACATGATAATGATTTTAGTTAGATTCTATTTAATTTATATAATTTTAATTTATGTTTTATTTACTATCTAATTTTATTTTATGTTTTATTATAACCAGAAATTTTATTTTCTATTATGAATGCCGAACAAATTTTGACTGAAAATTTTGAATTTTGACAAAAAAAAGATACCACATAAATATTTAAAATTTTGTAAGTGACGTATAAAAAAATTTAAATTTGAATTTTATTGCTTGTATGTTTAACATGGTTGTATGTTGCAAATTTTAACTATTTTAAGCTAGATGTAATCACATGTAATGTAACACGTATGTAACACAATGCTGATATTAAATGTTAAGCAGAAAGGAAGCAGTCCTTACAAAAGTATTGTAAAGGATTTAAGTTAATTATAACTTGTACGTTGTCATTGTAACTCACAATTTTACGCCACTGAGATTACCTAAACAATAAAATCTCAATCTTTTTTTCGTATTTCTGCTATGTGATTCTATTTCTTCCATATGTCGTTTATGCTTACATCCGTTCTTTAATTCTTGCTCCATGTGCCGTACAGTACTAACGCGAAGTAAGTATAATTAATGACATTTTCTTACAATAATTGATAGAATATGGCAAGCAAAGCGCAATCGGCTAATTAGCTGTGCGGACTAAACAGCTGTTTCTTCTTCTTTTTCTTCTTATTTTACTTCTCCATGCGCTACCGGTTCTCTTATCCTGACAAAGTTATCGTCATTATGAGAAGAATGTGGTAAGTTATTCTACGATTTGTCTAGAGAATGCTCCTTTTCCTGCGACAGCGAATAAGTACGTTCTGCATTGAAGACATAGCGCTCATAAATATTCATGCTCATTTCAGCTGCATCGGGTGCCATACTTCAATGATTGATTAATTAAATGTAGAATAAGTAAATCTGCATCATAATAAAGTCCACCAAAGCAGAGAGCGAGTTTATAAAGTCACTGAGACAATAGTCTCTTTGTTACAGAACCCGTGAGGAATAAATTAGCTGATGCATTGGGGGCAAATTCAAAGTTGGTACGTCGAAAATAACACATTGATGTGAGTTAGCACGGTTATAACTAGGATGTGAATGTGAAGTATTGCTTATGAAAACACGCATAATAAAACTATGTGCTATTTGAACCATTTGTTTACCTGATTTCAAACATTAGACTCAATTGAACCACAATGAAACATTGAGCAATAGAAATATCTTCTTGATATAAACAAAAAAATTATTTCTACCGTTTACTAAAATGCAGGTTTTTATCATCTACAGTTTCGTTTCAGATCAAGAATAAACCATGTCTTTCACTTCACTATCGTCCTCCTTATTCACGCATCTTCAAAAGTTCTGGTAGTTCAAATCACTGATGCCCAGCCGAAAGACAATGGACAAGACTGCACAAGTACACACTTTAGACTAAACTGACCTAACTAAACTTAAACTATGTCTATTTCTCAATCTACTTAGGTGTTCAAAATGGACAACAAAATTCAAATTTCATGAAAGCACAAACAATATCTATACAATGAAGTTATAGCTTTGCACACTGATTATCTCAATTGATTAAGCTACTCTGAACACACAATCTAGGTTTACAAAGAACACTCCAAGCACATGTTAAATCTTTCCTTTTTAATCAATTTTCAATCGCGTTTTTGTTACTCCGTCTCCGTGAAACAAGTTTATGCTAGAACCGAAAAGACGAACGTATTGTAGCTTGGTGTATTTTCTGTTTTCTATTTTTTATACGATGAAATGAAGACAAAATTGGTAAATGTAGCTAAAGTTCGGAGGAATCTTGTTCAATGTTAGTTACTGTTAGCTATACTTAGTATGTTTGTGTTGTCCTGGCGGATGTTATGGTGGCTGTGGCTGTTCTGATTGAATTTAGAAAATTTTAGTTTTTTTATCATCCTTTCTTTGCTTCATTTCATTTATTTACGTTACACTAGATATATTCAGTGATAGACAGTGATAAGGCTTCGGCACCGGAAATTAAGTCATATTCTATCTTCCGTTCGATCAACACTGTATTTACATATCTACCACCGAAAATATGGTGTCTGATTATGTGCTCAACTGCAAATAAAAGTGTTATCCGTAAAGTTCTTCGTTTGCAACACACACACAAACTGTTTCTATGAACTGAAAACACATTTTAACTATATGAAGATGTAATAACGGAGCTATTCAGTCGTTTGCATTGATATAGCAAACGCCGGTCTATCACACGATAAGTTCGGTATTAAATTCCATCTGGATCTTACACCCATTGGCAAGATAGACAGACTTCCAAGTTAAGGGTAAATTAAAAATTTAGGAATCCTGAAATGGCAAAACCAAAGATTTCCAACATCAGCATCCAAAAGACCTTTAGTTATCCAAACGCCAAACAACAACAAAAAAGTAATAAAGAAACAGATTTTTTTTGCTACATAATGCTTGCATAAGATGCATGTACGCCCTAATGTCAAATAAACAAGGCCATGGGAGCAACAGGAAACTCATGATAGGAATGACCAAACAACACCAACCGCTACACTCTGTCACAGGATGGAAACGACTGGTTAGGTAGAAAATTATTCATGGGAAAACTACTGAATAAGTACATTAGAGTAAAACATTTCGTGTGGTCTGTCTGTAAGGCCTTACAAACAGTTGCCTATGACGATGTTTGAGTCGTGTCAGGTTTTATTTCGTTGTCTTATAACTTACGGAATGGTACAAAACTATCCGAATCTTGCAAAACTGGCTCAGACAGTATGCTGGAATCTTGTAATACATAGAGGTTTTCATGATAGGAGCATTAGGTGGTTTACGTTGGGTTTTCCGAATTCGCTGAGATTCCGCTGTTCTACCAGCATCGCCTTCACCGACATTTAAAAAAAATTAAAAAGATTGTGTAAACAACGTTAACATGATGATGATAATCATGTCATGTCTTTACTTGTCAAATTAGTCTCGATTGGGACAACGTGAGACATCAGATGTTTTTTCTTAAGAAACAAAAAGTTAAATATAGTGGTTGATCTTAATGTTATGGAACTATATTCTATATAGTTCAGCATATTCTATATGGTAAAAAAATATCACAATAATGTAAGATAATCAATCATGATAAATAGGCTTCGACGAATCTTCAAGACGCTTAGCATTCTTCTCCAAAACCCTTTTGCGAATATATAGACGATTCAAGGCACTTCAGTTGTTTGGTGGAGAAAGTAAACTTAAAGTAAAAATGCTAATTTGCCTATAAACACACACATACAGACATACACAAAGAATCACAAACGTTCGAAAAAGGCCAACCGTAATGATTAACAGCAAAACTTCTCCCTGTGACCTATCCAAACTGAAAACTACCCTTTCGTGACACCTCGCACCGTTTGCCACCGTTATTTCTCTGCCAGTGCTCGAATAAATTACCATTTCGAGCGATGAGGTAGCGCCGGTCGTCAAAAGCGCAACCAAAGCAATAACACCGTTTGTTTTTAAGCATGGGAAAATGTTTGATTCAGAGGCATGTTTCCTATTTTTCACGGAAGGATTTGGCCGTACACGGGGCCGGGTTCACGGGGTTTGCTTCCGTAAGCTTGGCTATTGGCCAAAACTGGAGAAAGTGACACTTTTTTCGCTCTCCACAGACTGAGTCGAACATGGGCTGCTATTAATTATGTTTTCTTAATGCGGATGAAAATACACCGGACCGGAGCGTTTTGCGAATACAACACGGTCACAGCTCGAGAGCCGCTCGTTTTCCAACTCATAAATCATTGCTATCCTGCACATTGTGGTCTTTGTGCCAAGGGCAGACAGGCAAGGCCGAGCGCAGGTGGAAAAAGGAAACGTCAAACTTCAAAAGACTGACTGCGAAAATGAGGCACAATCGTAATCGGTGCTGGAAGGTGCTACTAGCGTTGCTAAATGCTTTGATAGACCTTTAGCGGGCTGGATGGTGTGTATTGTAACGAGAAATGTCGTACATAACATACAAATACAATTAGACTATACATACGTTCTTGCTCATCTTTTTGGAGACCGATCAGGTTAATAATGTTAAAAAAATGAGTAGTAATTTTATATTTATTAGACTTCCATAAGATTTATTGTAAAATGTATGTTGCACTCCATCAATTCCAAAATTCTTATTCTCTTTTCTTCTTTTGTTTTCTTGATTTCGTGAATGAAAATAGTTTTTCAATAAATCTCACTCTCAACTGGTAATTGTTCATTAGCAAATCTTAACGAAGAGTTGATCTTACAACACATCATCTAAAAAGAAGAATGTAATATATTTGCACTTGATAACTTGATAATCTGATTTTATTTTTGCTGGCTGTGACAAATGATAACATTATCATTAGAATAAAAACGCGAACAAAGCAATAATGGTCAAAACACTTTAAAACTTATGGACATACATATGTGGCTACGCTCAGCTCTACAATCGTATTGCCGATTTCGACCAGAACATATCGGTGTTCACATAACATGTTCAAGTTTCATTGTACTTTGAAAAAAAAAAACGACACGAAGTCCATAATAGCTTACCGACTTTAGCAGTCAACTTGCAAAGTTGGAAGAATGCCATATAACTTATATATATAGCTGAACTAGAAGGTAGAAAATGTCTCAATCCTCTGCACAAGTGAATATAACAAATGCCTGGTAGACATGCTTGGCTACATTTCCATCAACATGTTTTAGCTGAGTAGGAGTTGGCTGTACGCCACTTTCTGTTATTTGAAATGACAGAAGCAGATAGCGACTATCAGTAAACTGTAAGGGTCATTCTTAGTTTGGTAGATCGTTGCGACGTTTTTTTTAAATGTCAATTGAAAAAAAAACATATCGGAAGGATTAGTGGACTCATCATCAAAATGACTACATATTTCGTTGCATAATTTTGTTGTGCAATATTTGACGCATACATAATACAACGCTTGCTTTGCCGGTTTGAACTTGATAATCCTTAAATCTAATGCAGCAACTCGCAATTTGTAAATCCTTCGACAACTTGAAATTATTTAATTTTTTTATTCGTCTAAGCTTTATAGTTTTTGTGAACTATACTGGTATTCATTCAGTGAAAAAAAAAATCTACTTGTGAAACCCACAATTCTTGAATTGCAAATTTTCGCTTTTATATTACATTTTTATTGCATGACGAAGAAGGCGAAACTTCAGACTATGAATTTAACAGCTTAGAAGAAGGGGATGTTGTGTTGTTAAAAAATTATTTCATTACTTTTCTCCTAAGCTCCAACAGATTTGCTTCAAGTATAAGATCGCCTTCATCCGAGCTTATTATTCACGCCTCGGGAGGGAAATTTGGCTTATTAGTGACTGTAACATGTTCATTTATTCTGTGCGCCATAACTCCAGCACCGTAGAACTGTGCACTAATAAAAGAAAAAAATCTTCACGGCGACCGGAAATGTGGAGAAAACATAAATTATGTAGCAACTGTAAAAACCTTCGTAAAGGGAAAGGGCAACGATCGACCTGGGAAGAAAAATACGTTCGCCCGTTTTAAGGGGATCTTCGCCACAAAACCACACCGAAGCCACACTGCAGAAGTGACTGTGGAATGCTCCCTTAAACCACTTCTACAAGGACTTCATCCATTTTCGAGAGCCTTTCCAAGAGCACACTGACAAACTTTCCAAAAGAAACTCTCCGAACAAGTGCGTAAAACCGTCAAGCCCTCTTAAGGCGAGAACCCCGACTGCAGAATGGCGCGGAGATACAGAATGCATGCGAGGTGACGCAGTCTGAGAGGTGCTTGAGAAAATGACGACAAGTCGTAAAATTTCGGATGGTTTTCATAGGTTTCAAAATTGAAAAGAATCGCATCAACCGCTGCAACTCCTTCTGCCTGCGATGCTTCGTTCTACTGCTCCGAAGCCAACAGGGAAACAGCTATACCTAGCAATGCTGAATGATGCCTCCTAGCAGCATAGTTTATGTGAACCACTTTTATTAGCAAATATTTTGCAAAACTTGTAAATAAAATCAATACAAGTCATGGTGTTGAATTTACATCTCTCGTTGCAGTATGTTTCAATCATCCGGTGAAGCTTCAATCGCCGTGTACGTGCTCTGGTTAGGTGAAACAGATAAGGTCTTGTTTTGTTTATGCATTTTTGGGGCTCTTTTACGATGATGACATTCGTAAACGGAGATTGAGAAATAAGAACATCGTCTCGTACGCTAGCGATAAGGGTATACACACACTTTAATCTCGCACCCGAGATACAAAATGCAACAGATTTCATCAGCTACATTGGATCAATACGGGTTTCTTTCCGAGCGCCCATTCGTCCCCCCCGAACGAGGCCACGAAAGCACTGC
Organism: Anopheles maculatus; assembly: GCA_002091835.1. Lineage (NCBI taxonomy): Eukaryota > Metazoa > Arthropoda > Insecta > Diptera > Culicidae > Anopheles > Anopheles maculatus. The sequence continues at coordinate 151,185 of KZ062295.1, forward strand.
GCGCTGTAGAGCTCTCATCTTTACAGCTCACACTGGGAGTACGCTTTTTTACGATATGTTGAAAATTGTCGTTGGCAAAATCCAATGATTACATTTTTGTGTTTTGCACACCCATGAGATTTCGACATCGAAGGGAAAGTTGTGGTGGATCATTTGCGTTTTCTTTACGATTCTTATCACACATCATCTTTAAAGAACATGTGCAATTTATTACCGTGCCTGTATGACGCGCTAACAAAACCCATTATAAAAATACTTCCGATAAGCTCCATGCCACTTGCCATTGTTAAGCTTCAACGCGTCACATATCACGTCAATATTACTTCGCCCTAGGAAGTCAGATAATAATCGTGAACGTTGCTATTTACAATGTTTTGATGTTTTATCTTAATAAAGTGCATGATAAATTAAAAAAAAACAGTAAAAGGTTAAGCATACACAATAACTACTATATTTCAGCTTTTTAGCTCAAGCTTTTCTCCTAACATTTGTAAAGAATATGTAAGGAGATAAAGCATAGATCTCTTGCAGAAGTTACGGATACGTATAACATACAAACGCTTCCAATTCGTTTATCTTTTAGATTCTTCAGATCCAATAACGCTTCCTGTATGGCGATGCTTACTGCATACTTGATGCCAATAAACAAAACAGTGCAAACAGTGTGAAGCATTTGTCTATGCACATTCTCTTTCAAACTGCCAACCAAGGCATAGGGAAATGTCCATATCCCTCCAACAAGATTGCGGTGTTATGCTTTGCAGTCTTTCTTGAAAATATTCCTTGTTTTACCGCTTGGCAATGGCAAGTAAAGATTTGTAATGTTCTAGAATTGGCTCAATAGTGTGTTTATGTTGCCTCCGGACAGATTTTTCTCTTGTTTGTGGTACAGAATATAAAGTTTGGTTTGCTTGTTTTACTGCAATGCATTTGCACTGCACGTGTGAATGCAATAAAATGATTTAAAATCTAACAGTTGTCCCTTTGCGGCGATTTTAAGCCAAAGTGCATAATCGATGCAAATAATAGCGTAATCTCAATCACTATCAAACATAATCAATGAATGTACGTAAATGAAATACATTAACCGAACAACCTTTTCTTATGCTCCGTAGATCCTAACGTTAAATTGATTCAAAAAGGCAAAAAAAAATCAAAACGACCCTAATCAAATTTGTTTTTGACGCACAAACGGGAAACTATGGAATGCTTTAAATAAAAGTCAGAAACTTAAGTGGCACAAACTTCCAGCTTGTTCCTAACACCTGCCGCTCCATAACCTTAATAAAAACTTCACACATGATCCGAAGACATATTTCTGCGGCAAGCTGGTGAATGAATCGATAACACAGCTTCTTAACTTTTCAATGCTCTTGTTGTACAGCCAAAAGCCTGGAAAGCCGTTTTTCGAAGACATTTCGGAAGGAGTTTTCGCGAAAGTCAAATAGACCAAGGAGACCCTCTTCACATGGGCACTTCCCAATACAGAAGACCTCTTTACCACGGTTGAAATGACGGGTGAAAGTTTTGCCATTAATCTGAAAAGTTTTACCTCTCGCTATCTCCTACCAACCGGCATATCATGGTGCAGTGGAGGTGGTGTTGTGAGACGCTCGATAAAGAAATGATAAAAAAATAAAGGCATATGTTTAAATTGCCTCTTCTACAGCTTGTTGTCGCACAACAATTTCTAGTGACGATTAAGTATTTAATTCTACCAACGATTGTTTTCCTATACCCTGTGCGTTGCGGTTCGATTCAACACATTCGCCAATTAAAGTATGAATGAATAACAATGTACCATTAATTATCATTCGCATTAGTTGGCAAATATTTCTTTCGCGAAACCGAAACACGAAACGAATTGATACTGCGTATGCTCGGATACGTTGGCCATTAATTTGACGACAAAATTTGTAACAATTTTTCAAAACATGCAAACATGCTGCATGAACAGCAGTTATATTATTCCGCTGTTTAGATTCTGCCGGATTTATCATATCTGATTAACATATCTCTGCACGACATAACCAACCTTCAGTTCCTATTCGTATGCAATGAAGTGTAATAATATTAACACCGCATTGAATTCCACTGGATTGTCTGGTCCGGTCACCACAGGACAGGATATCCGGCTATCAAGACCGTCCGATATGTTTCCACATAGCAGAAGATTCAATTTCAAAATATGCCGCAAAGATTTCAATCCTAGCATTGATGTTGGTTGTTGGTTGCGTCTTTGTTAAAACGTGTTTGCTAAAAATCGTAATCTACGTAACTAAACCAAAAGTGAAACCATATCTTCTGTTGTTATTTTAAATCTAATGGGTTTTGTTGCTTTTTAATTGAATGAATAATTTATGTCTAGCAGCAGCGCCCTCTGTTGAGAAATATTTCTCAAAAATTTCGCGAGTACTTTGATCGTCGGAAGTTCATCTCTGGACCCAATATACTTAAACACGACAAACACTTGCACGCTGTCACGTTAATTACCGCTATCTTGACAGCTTGCCTTTCTATTTTTCTTACCGGTGGCCGCTAGCTCCGTCTTTCGATACGATGGCTCGGACCAAGCGTCTTTTTGGCCAACATCCGCGCGGGAGTGTATCGTCGACGATTAGCCCCATATCGGCCTACTTTATGGGTTACATGGTATCGAACCATTTGGTCCGTTTCATCAGTGTTGGCAAGTAGCAGAATATCCACATTCACCAGTATACACCAGCGACGTCTTCCACATTTTTTGTTAAAATGCTAGTGGAGGTAGTATAGGTCATGTAGATATCGAGAGTAATGAGATAGCGGATAAACTTGCTAAAGAAGGTACTGTTGGAAACTTTGTAGGGTTCCGAACGCCCTGTCAGTTGGAGAGCGAACAAGAATAAGGAACAGAAAAGGGCAGGATGCGCCTGAACCAACGATCAGTGGAAAACCAACCAACCAACAAGGAACATTAAGCGCGGACAATTTTTTTGACTTAAAGTATATGGTTTACATACATTCTTGTATTGCAAAGAATTCCGCAGGGTCGTTTCTTTTTAAACAGTTACCATAAGCAATCTTGTTAAATATTCAAAATACCATACGTCTTAAGGATGTCAGAGGTACACTACAAGAAAAAAATCAAAATAAAAACAGAAAAATTAGTAAACAGAAATGTGCACAGTAAAAGATAAAAAGCACGAAAAATACCATAATAAGATAGATAAAAAGAACTGGCATTAAAAAATGAATTTAGTACCAAGGAAAATCAAGTTGCTTAACAGACTGATGTCCGGACACGATTACAGCAATTACTGGTTAAACAAGCCAAAGATAATTGAGAATGGTATATGCAGAACATGCAACAGTCCAGACACAGGTTAACGTAGCTTGAATATACAAAATACCATTCTAAAAACGAAGAAATAAAAGACACTATGATCTAATTACATAAGAAACAAAATAATAGAACCAGCGAGCATCCAACATAAACAACAAACAACACAACAAACAAATTGCCAAAACAAACTACAGAAAAGGTAAACAAATGACAGCATTAGATTTTTCATTTCGACAGTTGGCAACTGAAGAAACATCACGTGGTTTGAACAAACCGTTACAAAGCACAAGCGTATATAGAACAGAGTGTATTGCAAAGGAGTTTTCCAAAGTATAGTTTATTAAAAAATAAAAATAGTTTGGGAAAAGTAAATTAAAGGAAGTGAAAGAGGAAGCGTGCGTAGTGAGAATGGGGTTCCAAGACCCCGGAGGGGGAACCCTCTCGAATAACTACTATGCGATACTGGATGGGTTCGACGAACCTAAAAGAAAAATGGGCAAAAAGTTTGGACAGTCGATCCACGAAGCGGTAAAACAAAATGATGAAGAGAAATTCCTTATTATGCAATCTATAAAGGATGGAAAAGACTTAAATAAGACCAATCCATTCCTCTTATCGAAAGTAACAGAAAACGCGATTAATGCCAAACCAATGCAAGTGAACCGTCTGCGAGAGAGTAAATTACTCATCAAAGTGGCCAACCAAAAACAGTGCGAAAAACTCAAAAAAATAGTGCGTATCCAGGACAATTAAGGGGACATAAAAGTGCAAACAACTTAACACCCAACTTTTAACACTTGCAAGGGCATCATAAAAAGCCTATACATCGAATTCATGGAGGAGTGCAACATTTTGGAAGGCTTAAGAGGTCAAAAGGTCAGTGAGGTAACTATAATCAAAAGAAAAGTTAACGACAAGGTGGTAAATACCAAAACAGCAATTGTCACATTTACAACTGGTAAAATTCCAAGAATAGTGGATTTTGGATTATACCCAGTTAAAGTGGAGTTGTATATACCCCGACCAATGCGTTGCACAAACTGCATGAAACTGGGCCACACAAAAAAATGGTGCAGAGGAATCAAGAAATGTGCTTTCTGTAGTGAGCCAGAACATGCAGGTGTGTGTAACATATTGAAATGTGTCTCGTGTGGAGAAGGACATCATACATTGCACCAATATATGTTGATGAGGCTGAGATAAGCAAACTAAAGACAGCAATGCCCAACTATCTCAAAAAAACATATCAACCAAACCCACACTTTCTGCCAAAAATGTACTTAACACTAAAACAAACCCCTCAAGAAACCCATGCACAAACAATACAAAAAACCCCACAAAATTTCTAACGGAAACTGTTACTGTTGGAAACTTTATAGGGCTCCCAACGATCTGTCAGTTGGAGAGCATAAATGAGCACGAGTAGGAGGAGAAATGAACACGGAATGCACAAGGAACATCGGAAAAAGGGAGGTCGCGTCTACCCGACGGAAAAAAGCCGAAGTCAGTTACTAACTGAAGTTGAAACCGAAAGCTGTAAGCTGTAACTAATTTTTTGATTTCCGTAATAAACGATTTCTAAAAAATTTAATCGCGTTTCAACAGTTACACAGAAAACTGTAACAGACAAAACCAAAAATAATAACACCCCAAAATATTCCATAGAAAGACTAAACAATACTAACGAAACTGACAACTTCACCTCAGAATCTATAGACTCGGATGAGTCTACTATATACATAGAATTAACGGACGAATCCACCAACACAACACCAAAAAAATACAAATTGAAAATAACACTTAACTAACAGATCAAGAAATGAGCGCCATAATTAAGTAAAGATATGCCGGACTAGTTTATACACGAATAAAGGATTTTAAATTTTAGTGTCCGACAGCGCCCGGCACATGATCTCGATGCGCGGTTTCTGTCCTCTGTCTGGTAGCATAGTTCTATCCTAGTTTTGTTTTTTTTCTTTATTATTTTTTTGTTGAGGCAAGAAGTGGACCTTTTACTCAAAACTTCTTGTTCTAGATAAGAAGCATTATGCCTATCAATTGGAATGAATCCCAAAAAACGTTCTACAACTTTTCCACAGGATGCAACATACCTTATAATAAAAGTTAGTTGATCTATATGAGCTATGTCGGGAGTAGAATCTACTATGATGCTGTAATATGTGGCTAATTTTATATCTTCTACTATTTTATTTTTAATGCTGTCACTTATAATCTCTAGAAATTCATCGCATATATGATGCGACAAGTAATTAACGTTTCCACGACCTTGATGAGCATATTTTTCTAAATGTAATTTTAAAAATTCATCGTATTCACTTAAATACTCTAAACATGACATATAATTTCCCTTTCGGTTGCTTTGTTCACTTTCATCATGTCCTCTAAACGCTATTCCTAAACGACTTAATAATTTGATTGTACTAACTACACGCTTGAGCACTTCTCGCCAATATTTCTCTTCTTTTTCAATTTCTTGCAATAACTCAGTATCAACTCTATTCGCCGTATTTGATCTTTTGTACAAACTGCACATAGATGCTATGTGGTCTTTGGAAGTTTCATGACCCGAAAGAAGAGTGGTGATAGACTTCCAATTATTTAGACCTGTTATAAATTTTGAAGATACATTGGAAAACAGCAAACATGGATAACAATACACAGATTTAGTGGTTTCTGAAAATACGAGCCATGTCCTCTCTTCCAATATTCCATTACTTTTTTTTCTATAAAAATGGTCTTTACAAAGACTTCTGTAGTAAACATCGTCTTTATCCTTGTATAATGTCTTAGAATTCTGAATGTTACCGAAATTTGCAGGCTTATTTTTTACTATATAATCGATAAACTCTGCAGAAAAGGGACGTTTCCACTGGGAAATATCCACCGGAACCGAAGATGAACTCGATGAATCAGATTGTAGTGGTTCTATGATTCTTAAGGTCTTCGAACAACCAGCCTGAGGACTTTTTCGTAAATCAGCAGTTGGTACCACGTCCGATTCTTTTATTTCGGGTATTTTACTATCCTGTAAATAGCAAAATGCTTAAATCACGATACACAAACACAGAGCTAAACAGTCACAACACTGCACTTGTCAACGGTCATGCTAGTTTCTGAAAAGAAACATATGAAACATATGAAAAGCGTGTACAAATGCGCTGGACGTAAAGAATGCAAAAATAAAATCACATGAATTTATTACGAATTCTTTATTATAATTTTTTTATTATTTCATTATTTTTGACAAAATTTTATTTTATTATTTTTGAAAAAAGATGGGAATTATTTTTTTGTAATTCAAAATTTTCGATGATATTCGAAGAAGCATTGATATGCATGTAATGGCACATCGCATGCTTTACAAATATATCTTGTTTCCTTACACAACCCTTGTTGGCTACAAAATTTACATTTTCTGGTTGGTCGTTTTTTTAGATTTGTGACAATTTTTTCCAGAACATGTTCTCTCTGTAAGTTCTCTTGTGGGTTATTTTGAGAGTCCTGTTGTGGCGATAAAACGTTGCTCGACTTAGAGTCACCCGCACATATCCATTCTCTTGCTACTTCAAGTAAAAATTTTCTGAAGGGCATTTTCTTCAATCTATCACTATGTGAACGATAAACTATGTAAGTGTTGAATAAGGCACAGTTTATCAAAAAGAACGACAATTTTTTGTACCATTTTATGGTTTTTCTAAAAGTGTAGCTGTTGGCCAGCCAAACGAAAAATCATAATACCAAGGCGACATTTTTTCGCCGTTTGCTAAGACGTTTGGCTCACACAATCAGCCCTGATTGCCTGAGACAAACGGAAAACTTTCCGGTGGAAAGCCTCAAACCAAACGGAAAGCAAATTTGCATTATGGTTACCTGTTAGAGTCGACGAAAGCTTCGTCGGCTTTTTTTCGCACTATCATTCTGGTATCCTAGCAAATATCTAAATAGTGATCATAGTAAACCGTGAGAAACAGGTTTGTTGACTTTGCAAGAGTAGAGTTTTAAATGTAGTTTATAGTTGAAAATGATTTCTGCATAGGAGATCAGTGATAGTAGTGATAGTGAACAGATAACACATGTAGGTACAAGTCGTCGAATGCTGCGTTGTGGGTTTGATCCCTTGCAGCATCAGTGGTGCCTGGCGGATCGAAGGATGCTGGGACTGGAGGTGCACAAAAATTAGACGAAAATTGCTTTGCAAAGAGAGAACAGATGTCGGTTACGCCGTCCGCAGTTGAAGTGCCTAGAACAACCATTTATCTATCCAATTCCTAGGATAGATGATATAATGGACAATATTGGCAACAGCAAGTTTTTTTCCACTATTGATTTAAAATCGGGGTTTTTCCAAATACCGATAGCACCTAAAGACGCTGCAAAAACAGCATTTTCTACATCCAAAGGACATTACGAGTTTTTGCGAATGCCAATGGGTCTCAAAAACAGTCCATCCACATTTCAAAAACTTATGAACACGGTACTCTATACAATCCAACCGGTCAAGGCGTTTGTTTACCTGGATGATATTGTCGTGTTTGGCGAATCAATAGAGGAACACAACAATAACTTAATTAAAGTTATGGATGGATTAAAACAACACAACCTAAAGATAGAACCGTCAAAATGCAAACTCCTCCATAAAGAAATTAACTATCTGGGCCACACTGTAAATGAAGACGGATATAGCAAAAGATACTTACAATGAAATAAACCACTCAGACATGACCCTATTACACAACAAAGAATCCACATTCGTTAGCGCAGACCCAAACAAAAGGGACACTACAATAGATTTAACTTCAGTATCTCTAGCCCTGGTACATAAAACGAACAGAGTTGTCACAGAGCAACACATTGGCAACAGTGGACACAAAATTATAGTTACAAACATTGAGGGGCAGAGTAAACCAACTAAAAGACAAATAACTCACGAAGCCCAAGTAGCTATACAAATAAAGCAACTCAAGTGCCATGACCAATCAATTATCATTAGCATTAGCATTTATAAAAAAATCAATAAGATAGTCAAAACTAACACTAAAAACTGCAACCACACACCTAAATCGTGATGGACTGAGGAATTACAGATAGCTTGCGAAAAGAAAAATTTAGCCAAAAAGAATTAAAACACAAACAAAAAATCTAGCCTATCATATCGAATTCAAAAAGGATTTAGCTAAATTTAAGTTCCTAAAAAAGAAAACAAGGAAAAACTTCGAGAGCTAGTTAGACTAAGACATCTCTACTACCGAGCTGTGGAACATGATCAACAAGTGCCATGGGAAAAAGGACAAAAAACAAAATGCAAACCTAATAAACTGCAATTCCGAGAATTTCTAAAATAAAATAAATAAATAAAATTTCTAAAATCACTGATATTATATCCTTTCTAGTAAAAACGATTTCAAAAAACAACAAGAAAAAAGTACACAGGAGTAATTTTTATCGACATTAAAAATGCCACAACAGTGTACTGACAAATAAGCTAGTACATACTATGCAATCCAAAATTATATTAGGAGAAGATATTTCTTAGATTAGCAGCTTCCTTACGAATAGGAGTCTAGAAATGTCAGTTGCTAACAACACAATCAGAAGAAGGGTGTCGCATGGACTACCTCAAGGGGATGTATTATTATTATTATTATATTTAAAAAAAAGTGTCCGCCTTACGGCTTAACAAAAATAGATAAACTCTAACTTAACTCTAGTCTTTAAATCTAGTAAGGGGTGGGGGTGGGACAGCCACACATTAATTTTAACACTCAGAATAGTTAGAAAGACGGGACCGGAAAGTAGAAATAGTTATGTTGAAATCAAAAAGGTGTGAGAAGTTGTTGAATTATTTCATCGCTCGAAGATACGGATCATTTTGACCAAAAGACGTGATACGCACCGGTGTGAACAAAGGGGGGCGGGACCGGAGACGACGACAAGGGACATATAGGTTTAAGGAGGATAGTAGGGAAGGTGCATCAATATTATTGGATAGGATGTTAGGAATGAAAATCGCGTGCGCATGTGCGAAGCGGGACTCTTGGTTCACAAGACCCAGCATACGGCAACGCACTGGTTATGGAGGCATAGGGACATTAGAATGCCGAATTAGAGAGCCGATTGCCATTCGGGTAAACTTTCTCTAAATGCTCACAATTCGTTGTAAGGCAGTAATACCAGCGGGGGCCCAGATCACAGATGCATATTCAATAGTTGATCTAACCAAACAACAATATAAGGCCTTAAGACAAAGAGGATCATATATATCTACAGACAGATGACTTATAATAGCTAGCATTTTACGTGCCTTAGCTATAACTACACTAGTCTGCTCCTTAAATAACAGAGATTCCTCAAGACATACACCTAAATCTTTAACTAGAGATACACGTTGTATAAGACAATTGGATAGACGGTAGTTTGTGGCAATTTTCATTGCATAGGGGCGCCCAAAAGAAATTGAATAGCATTTATGCGTGCATAGTTCTAAACCATTTGATCCACACAACGAGGAGAATGAGTCAAGATAACATTGATGTATACATATATCATTGGTCGAGGATATTGGAAGAAACAGCTTTATGTTGTCCTCGTATAACAGGTGTCCATTATGTGGTAAAATATTAGTACAATCATTTATAAATAGAATAAATAAAAGGTGACTGAGGACACTTCCTTGTGGCACACCTGATAGACCAATGAATTTATTGGAAAGAGAATTACCAACTCTGACTCGATAGAGACGATTAGACAAGAAATTATCTCCGACCTTGTTCAATATAAATATATATATACCAGTGTTTGTCATGAAATTAATAGCGGCAGAATAAAAATCTTACAATACGCATCTGCTTTCGGTATCATCGAAAATGGAATAACGGCAAAAGCAGTAGAATAAGCTCTTCAAAGGTCTACAAACTGGGTGGTACAAACACTAAATGTCGGAGCCGCACGCAGCCTCCAGTACGCAGCCTTATGAACCAGCGTGAACGCGCTAGCCTCGGATCCCGAAGCTTTCTCTCCTTGGAGGATCGAGTAATCCGAGAAGCGATGTACGAGAGGATTCTGCCCTGAACTAACGATCTGAACGGACGCGAACCGAACTCTCTGTGCTCCCGTGTTGTATGTGTCGAGAAAATAAAGTGTCACTTGTAATTGCATTTACGTCCGTGGTCCGTGTTAATTATTCCGGCCACCGAGTCAGGACGTAAAAGTGTCGACTAGAATTGTTTTTTTTTTTGTACTGCTAGTCGTGTGAACTTTACGTGTGTCGAACATTCCGTTGTCGTGCTTCTTGTGTGGAGTGTTTAGTGTGAGTGAAAATTGCAGCACCAAAAGTTCGAAGCCGAAAGAGTCGAAGGATGAACAGTGACACGAACACCGCTGATCTTTTTGGTGATGTGGATCCACGCCGATTATCACTAAATCGCGCTACTGCTCCCGGTTCATCGGTACCGCAGCACGTTCTTCAACCAGGAGGATTTCTAACCCAGGATCAGCAGACTCAGATACAACAAGACGGAGCGTCGGTTTCATTTCCGCCATCGCTGCAACCAGCCCAAGGGTCATCACACTCAGCGCCATGTTTCATGTTTCATGTTTCAACAGCAGCAAATTATCAACGATCTACTGCAAAATAGGATAAGCCAGGGCACCGTTCCGCATACTATTCCATTTGAGCAAATAATCGAAACGTTTTCCCATCACAATTCAGAATTCCGTTTCGAAGCAGAAGGAAACGTGACATTCGGTGCATGGTATTCCCGATAAAGCGATCTTTTTAGCAAGGATGCAGCGCGAATTGACGATGCTGCAAAAGTTCGCCTGCTGCTGCGCAAACTTGGGGTTGCAGAGCACAACCCTTACATCAGGTTTATCCTCCCCCAACACCCAGCCGATTTGTCGTTTGCGCAGACGATCGAAAAGTTAACGGTACTTTTCGACACTCGTGAATCCCTGCTATGCAAACGGTTCAAGTGTTTGCAGATAACAAAGCATCGAAACGAAGACTACCTCACGTATGCTTGCCGTGTTAACCGGGCCTGTGTAGAATTTCAGCTAGGCAAGTTGAAGGAAGAAGAGCTGAAATGTTTCCGGTTTGTATGTGGCCTCAAAGACGAAAGCGATGTAGAAGTGCGTACCAGGTTGCTTACACCTATTAAAGATCGGTCCGATGTGACATTAGAGCAACTTTCCGGAGAGTGTCATCGCATCCTTAATTTGAAAAAAGATAGCCGAATGATAGAAACGCTAGTGCAGGATCGCGGTTTCGCCGTTAACACGAGCAAATCTGCTCGTAATCAGCGCCAGCATACATCCGGTCGTGACCAACCCAAAACTCCATGCAAGCTGTGCGGTCAATTACATTGGATGCGTGAATGCAGTTATCGGTCACACAAATGCAGCGACTGCAACCGATACGGTCACAAAGAGGGGTACTGCAAACCATACACCCTCCGAAGGATAAATTTCACCCGATACAGAAGAACGGCGAATACCCAGATGCGCGTAGTGACGGTCATCGTTCGAAGTGTGCAGGATCGACAACGATATGTAACGGTAGTTATAAACGGCATTCCAGTACGTCTCCAGTTATACACAGCGATATATTGGCAGTCCGCCTATAGAGAGTTATCGAAACATTGGTCCTTCGAACCGGATTTTAAGCAAAAGAGTATAAGTTTGAAATTATCACGCTTAAGATTGCTACTCAACGTGAGCTAGAGTGAATTTGCACCGCCGCAATCACGCGTGTGTGACGTCATCTCCTCGATACCAAAATCCTAGCATCGCCGCTATCACGCGTGTGCAGCCGCATCACCTCACCGATTCCAACATCCTCGCACCGCCGCTATCACGCGTGTGCAGCCGCATCACCTCACCGATACCAATACCCTCGCACCGCCGCAATCACGCGTGTGCAGCCTCATCGCCTCACCGATACGCACATCGTCATACCGCCACAATCACGCGCGTGCATTCAGTGATCCTCGTCCTCATCCGTTACTGTACTCGTGAATCTACATCCAAGCTGCGCGCTCATCATTCTTCGTTTCTCACTCATCTCATCGCTGCTCGCTCATCATTTCATCGTTTGTATTTCAATTTGGTACGCCGGTCGGAGAAGATAAGTCATAATCGACAGATAAGTATCCTGTGAATATTTCGTGTACGTGTACTCTACGGTCATCCCAACGCTGCAAATTACTAAGTCCCGTGAACACATTCTCTCGTTACCGAGTCTACGTTCCAGCATCCACGTTCGTCATCCTACGTTTCTCAGTGTGTGTTTCATCCTGCTGCGCCGATCGATACTAAGGTCATTGCTTCGTCGAGTCCCGCACACATACATCGCCGATACGAAAATACCGCCAGCCTACTACACCAACGACGCGTGTGCGTAAGTATTAAAGTGGCGCCAAGCCTATTCGATCACCTTATCGCTATCCAATTCGCCATTGTGTTAGACAAAAGCGCATAACCTGTCGTCAGGTGTGTCCAACCCAAAGTGCACGATGAGTGAAGCAGGCCATTTCCCAAATAGAAAGGACGCCAAATAGCAAAGCACCAAAAAAAGTGAAAAATAAAGTGATCCAAAAACAATAGACGGACAAAGGACCGACAGAAACGACAGGACACAGACGGACGAACCCAACGATCAGAGGTTGTATTGGTAAGGTATATAAAAATAGACAAAAACAAAACCGAACATAAGGACGCCTAAACATGGGGGGGGGGGGGAACTTAGCGTGCTCACTTCGCCGTACAGAACGTTTCATCCTTATTTCCCGGTAGGACGAGATGGACGAGCCAGACCATAGGGCGGGTAGTTATGGGACAAAGTTTTCCATTCAACAACATATCTCCTAACCCCCGGAGGGGGGGGGGGGGGGGGGGGGGGACCCCCCCGGGCGAAGTAGGAGTTTCGGCTCCTACTATAATATATTAGAAGAAGACAGGACAATTAACATTAAAAAACGTAAAAAAATCAGGCTAAATCTCACAGAATCCCTTGAGAATGAAGAAAAATTTTTACTAGTAGAGAGCACAACCGCGGGAAAAACTTTAGCTATGTATAATCCGTTCATTTTCTCGAAAGCATCGGAGCTAGCAATTGGCGCCATGCCACTGCAAACAAACTTTACTGATGGACGGCAGAATTCTCGTAAAAGTCAAAAACTCAATAGAAGCAAAAAAACTGGAAAGAATTAATTTAAATCACGGTGAAAACAAAATTAGTGTAAAGATATACGAACATGAAACGCTAAACTCGTCCTAAGGAATTATCCGATGTGACGCGTTTAAACACCTAACCTAACAGGAAATTTTGGAAGGCCTTAAGGATAAAAAAGTAACGGAAGTGGTGATCATGAAACGGAAAAACATGTACGGCCAAATAGTAAATACTAGAACAGCAATAATCACTTTCAACACAACAAACCTACCTAGAGATATCGATATCGGTTTCTATCGAGAAAGGGTCGAACAATATATACCGATGCCCATACGTTGCATGAACTGCATGAGATTTGGACATACGAAAAAACGATGCAATCAGGAAAAGAGATGTGCAAAATGTGGAGAAAAGTACCACGAAGAGTGCAAAAACAATCTCAAATGCTCAGAATGTGGAGAACTACACTCAGCATTAGATAAGAATTGCCCCATATACAAAGATGAATACGAGATCAAAAAAATTCAAACAGTACATAGAATAACAATGCGAGAGGCGAGACAAATTAGAAGACAGACAGCTCCTATGATTCCAAGAAACTACACAAATAGACAGTATGCCAATAAAAGATAACACCCAAAACAACAAAAACGAATCCACAGTAAAAAAAAAACAAAGCCCAGCACAGAAAAACACCATGACAGAAACTAAGAACAACAACACAGAAATCAGGAAAACACAAGTAAAACAAAAAAATACAGAAAATAGCACAAAGTACACAAACCACACTAACAAAACAGAAAAAAACGAAGAAAAATCCCCTGAAAAAATCATTTTCAGCGATACGGAAGTAATATTAAGCAACTCCACAGTCCAGAAGAGAAAACATACAGAATGGAAATTTCACCCTAACAAGAGAGGAAAAAAAACCCAAAAATAAACAAAACAGTAACTAAAAAAAAACAAAAATAATAAACAAAAAAGTCCAAGAAAAAAAAAATTTCATAACAATTTAAATCCACACACACATACAAAAATATATAATAATAATATAAATCAACCAACAAGTTTAAAGTAAAAGGGGCGGTCCGGTGGTGTATCCGATAGCGGCGCCGGTCTTCACACGGCAGGACCGGGGTTCGAATCCCGGCGGACCGCCTCCCCGTACGCAGGACTGACTATTCTGCTACGGGTAAAAAGCAAGTCAAAAGCAATACGGCCAGGCCGTTCTAATTGAATTAAAAAAAAAAAAGTTTAAAGTAAAAAATTAGTAATCCTTAAATCTATTACACTCATCGTTTTACTCATAAAGTATTTACCCAGTAAGTTTTAACTGCTTTATTTATATATTTATTTATCTATTCAACTAATAATTTATTTAATTTATTTATCTATTTGTATTTATTTATATTCAATCTCCACCATCAATTTTCTATAACAACCAAAATGCAAAATATAAAATTACTACAAACAAACATCCAAAGCTTAAAACACAATAAAGAAGAACTAAACCAAATTTTAAGAAATGAAGAATTCCAAATAGCGTGTTTGCAAGAAACCTGGTTAAAACCGGAACAAAAGTTCAATGTACCAGGTTATAACATAATCCGCAAAGACAGACTAGATGGATATGGTGGAAGCTGTATCATAGTAAGGAAAAACATAAAGTATGAAATCTACAATTTTCAAGATATAACCGATAGTATCCAAACAGTTCATATAAAAATCATAACGGAAAATATCCACATAATAGCCCTGATTGTGTGAGCCAAACGTCTTAGCAAACGGCGAAAAAATGTCGCCTTGGTATTATGATTTTCCGTTTGGCTATCCGTTTGACTCAATCAGACGTTTAAAAATCGATGACAGATGTTTGTCAAACGGAAAGTAAAAAAATCACATTACCTGAGCCAAACAGAGACGCGCGTTAGACAAAATAGTTTCCGTCAGTGGAGTGCAACGGAAAGTACAATTTGCATTCGTAAAATAGTGTTTTGGGTAGAAATCACTCGCAAAATGGAAGTATTTAACTTGAATTTGTAACAAAATAAACTTCTAAGGCATTTAAATGTCTATAATTTGATTATTTTACAGGTTTAATTACAAACGCGCGGTAACCAAAAAACTACGCGACAACAAAGCTGCTTTGAACGCAACTGGAGGTAAACAGTTGTGCGGTTGCAAGGGATCAAACACACAACGCAGCATTCGTACCTAGACTAGTATCTAGATGTGTTATCTGTTCACTATCACTATCACTACTATCGCTATTTCTATCACTGATGTAATGTGCAGAAATCATGTTCACCTTTATATTACATTTAAAACTCTACACTTGCAAAATCATCAAACGTGTTTCTCACGGATTAAAATTAAAATCATGGTGGAACGACGAAACAAAAAGTGCGATGAAAAACAGAAATGAGGCAAGATACAAATTTAACAACAATAGGACAATAGAAAACGCCATAGAATACAGGAAAATGTCAGCAATTTTTAAATTAGAAATAAAAAAAAACAAAAAGAAATTAACTGGAAAAATATCATAGCCGAAATAAATGAAAAAACAGAATTAAAAGAGCTCTGGAATTTAGTCGGCAAAATAAACAACAATATCAACAACAGTAATAACACAAACAAAGAAAATAACATAATACATAATGACAAAGTAAAAGCACAGGAATTTCTAAAAATCAATTTTATCAACAACTCGAGATCCAAATTTAACATCAACATAAACCGAGATGAAAATCAAACTACAGAACTCATTAACACAAAAATATGGAACGAATTAATCCAAGGGAAAAAATACAGCTCCAGGACCTGACAAAATAACCTACAACATGTTAAAAAACATCAACCAAGGCACTCGAGAAACAATAATAAAAGAGGAAAATACGATGTGGATAAAAGGAAACATAAAAAAACAAATCCAGAAATTACCAAATGGATCCAATCATTCTTAAAAAACAGAACATTAACAATAGAAAGCAATAACCAAACGATAAAAAAAATTAATCACTGACGGACTCCCACAAGGAGACGTAATGTCACCAACACTATTTAATATATACACCAAAGATATACGCAAACATATTGTTAAGGAATAGCTTGAAGAATAGATCAGCGAAAAACCATAGAATGACGAAACACCGACTGCTATGCGCGTAGCAGTTCTTGACACTGGAATTTCAGGATTTGGATATAAAAGGAGCAAATCCTGGGTAAAAAAGCACATTCAGCGACAAACATCCGAGAGAGCAACCGCCAACATCACGAGACAACCAACAGGAAGCAGCTCATTCACATCACGACCAGCCACATAAAAAACTAGCCTTTTTCAAGGCTTTTCTGAATATGGTTAAAAGCCTACCTGTGGTTAAACCTGAGTGTGACGACGAAGAGCAGTAAAGAAGGAGAAGCGGAGAGAAAACTGGACATC